>WURT03016946.1:0-11131 GCA_009936505.3 Holothuria glaberrima | reverse complement strand
ACCATGCTTTGGGAAGGTTTTAATGAGAGGGAAATATCTTAGAGGTCTGCCTGTTCCAGACAGAAATATACAGATTCAGAAGTGCATAGCAGAATTTGAGATATTTTGGTATAAAGCGCAGGGATAAAAACTTTTAGTATCAGATAGAGTTGCCCAGTGTACCCCATCTATGCATATCCCTGTCACAATGTTCATTTTTTTTCCACATTATTTAAGTTTGCAATAAATACAAAAGTTCAGAGTGTACAGTCCAGAAATTGACCTGCCCATATAATTACATGAGGGAGATAGGAGGAGGAGTTATTATTCCCATGCTTCTTACACAATTGTCTGAGGCAATGGTGCTAAAACAATGAACTTTGCAAAACACAACACTATGACAACCATAAATTGTACACTTTTGATCAGTACATACATAAGACACCATCCAACCCAAAGGGTCAGAATGGATGGTCCTCACACCATCCTTATCTATACATCAATATTGTTTTTAATTGGCCTCACTCTGGTTCTGGCCTTGAGATATGGATCCAGTCACCATCAGTATTTTTGCAAACTTGTGTCAGAGGCAAAGATGAATATGCATGGCAGCTTTAATAAACCTTGATGATGTCAACACTGTGCAGAAATGCTTTTTAATCATCCTGACGAGAGTTTGTTTCAATTGGATGAAAGCTGAATTACCTTTTCCAAGATCATGAATGAGTTTTCGAACATAGAACCCTCCTCCACAAACGATTTCTGAAAAAAGAAGCAATTTATTTTCTTTATGTTTAAAGTCACATTGGTTAAAATAGGTGAGCCTGTAAAACAGGATACAAACAATTCCAAGACAATTTAGTCAAACGAAAGCACACTGGTGTAAAAAATATAACCTGCCCAACATCACCCCACATATGTAATAACATGGAAAAACTTTTAGAGGGGTCGATCACCTTTTAAACAGTAAAAAGTTTAAGAAGAAGACAAATTTGTTACTGATGATCAATTGACCAGCTTAAAATAAAAAAGGACAGTATTCCAAAATTAAAAAGGTTCTAATACAATAGTGATGAATTTGCATTCAGTCATAAGTATCATCCTGGAGTTTCTCATTGATAAAGTCTGTTACAGACCAGTTGCAACAATATTGAATTTCTGCCATATGTTTAAGTATCAGTCAACTAATAAAGAGTTGCCATGCATGGGTAGAAAATGAACGATTAAGGGGAAAATTTCCTCATCTCGGACAGTTCCAATTCGCCCAACTAAGTTAACACTTCTAGCCCCTCCATAAACTGTCTTATGCTCCTGCTAGTGCTGACACGAACCTAATTTATTGCATAAGGCCATTGTCCTGGTGAGTAGACAAGGCCCTAATGTGTGATCAGAACACTTTCTAACCATACTGTGAAATGTGAGTGACCCCATATCTTTTGAACTTTCTAAATTTGATGGGAATCACAGAGCAGCCACCAATTGCTAACTTTGGTTGGCACTAACCAAAAAAGTACTTGAGGTGATGGATGTTTGTCTTTTTAAGTCTAGTAATTCAAGTAGGCCTTAATTACAACAGAGAAAAGTGCACACTAACAAACCTACTACAATTTTTCATTCCTTTGAAGCCAGAATTTTTTTGGTGTTATATCTAGACCAATCTAAATTTTATGTTTAAGGCCTATCTGAGTTACAAAGAAAACATGAAGCATCAGTACAACTTGATGTCAAGGGTACTAGAATAAGTAACATACATCATATCATAAAATAATGGAACAAGTGTCTTTTCACAATTGCAATTGCTTTTGCTATTACTGCAACTGTACAATTCTCAAGTATGAGCACTGAATTATACACATATGTACAACTTTGAGTGCAACAGTATAATTGATATACTTACAAGCATAAGCACATGTGAAGAGGCATGATTAATGCAATCACTACAAATCTAGTACAAGATCTCTTCATTAGTTATAATAAGGCAAGTCTACCTGTAACTAGTATTCAAATTAGTGAAACTTATTTGCAGTACACAAAATTCCACACAATTTTGTACATAGCAATTTTTTTCTTTTTTGTAGAAGTGTTAGCCCAGTTGTGTATTATGGTTTCTTCATTCTCTGGCAATTTTTATACAAATGGAAATTAAAGTGCACCAAATTTTTTGCCATATGTTTCCAGGATTGCATCTAATGTGCAAGAAAGTGTGTCACATTTTCAATTTTTTTTATCATCTTTACCCCACTACATGCCAACCCAGCAAAAATTCCAGTTAGCTAATGGGTAATTAATGATGGGGTTTTAAAGGGAGAAGGCAGTCCCCCAAGTTTATTTTCAAAAATTTGCTAAATCTTACAAATCTCTTATTTATCTCACAAGTATTTTCATAATGTTCCTTTATAAAATCATTATATATTGAGGGTAAACCAATGAGTTTTTCTGCATAAATTTAGGAAATAAGTAACAAAAACATTGTCACATGACTGATAGGAGCCATTCCAGAACTAGTGTACTTGGGTACACTACTTCACTTTGGGGGACTGCATTTTCCCTTTAAGTGGTTCTAACTGGTTCCGTAAAGGTACCTGTTAATACCCATTGCCGAAAACCTGTAATACTTGACTGAACTTTTATCTTGGGATGGCAAATCAAAATACAAAACTTTTACTGCCCTCACCTAGCACAAAGGATGGTGGTTCAAATGCTATGCATTTTAATCCATACACAGTGACAGGTCTAGCTGGTTTGGGTTGCACATCTACTCCCAAGTGAGCTAAAGTAGACATCCTTTCACCATTGATCTTTAAGGCAGAATATCTGTGGGGTTTAAACAAAGATAATTTAATGGGAGTAAATACATCAGCATCAACAACTGTGCTGATTCTAGACAAGGTTCCTTCAACCTTCTGCAGCAACATTTCAAAATTTTTAACAAATTCCTCAGGCTAAGATCATGAAATTAATGAAAATAACTTAAAAGGAAAAGCTTTGCCACAATGGATTTTATTGTACAAAGTGAATAGATCAAAATATGCTCCAAATTTGTCATGGTTACATTTGACAAACTGTTTGACGATATGAGTTTGGCATTGCTTGATAACCCATTTGTAATTTCAACCCCATTTTTAACATCCAATGAACTGCCATGATTTTGTTTTATTTTGACAAATGCCTGGACATTGCCTGGTTGTCAGTGCCAGGACAAAAGAAACTGAACTTTGAGTGAAAAGTAGATATTTGTTGAGCTAAACTTGCATGATTGTGATTCTGTATTCTCTAATGCAATAGTGATATGAACGACTGCATAATAAGAATAACAACTTAAACTTTAACAGAGGGTAATCCCCTGCTCATATATCCTTCCTGGACCGACTGCATGGCCAAGTGGTTAAAGCACCCGACTTGCAGCCGGGAGGTCTAGGGTTAGAATCCTGGCCGGGTCATACCAAAGACTTTAAAAATGGAACCTACTGCCATTGAGCTTGGTGCTCAGCATAAGCAATGGAGTAGGGAAAACATGCCAGCGAACCACAATTGGAAAAAAGGCTGTGGCTGGCTCGACTTAAACCAACTGGTTAGAAACTGGGCCGTAAAACCTCATCTAACTAACAATAACATATATCCTTCCTTACCCTGCCTAATCATGGCAGTGCCAGAATTCTTTTTTGAAATTACAGCCTATTAATGGGTCATTCTACATGAGTTCAACAAATTTTCAGGACATTTTGGCAGGTAATCTCTTAAGTCACACGCACACGGACGGCAGAAAACTAGAAACACGAGACAGAAAACACGTTTCGTTTTTTCACAAAACAATGTTTCCTGAAACAAGCACTGCTTGATTCGCCAAACAAGTGTTTAGCTAAACACGTTTCCGATGAAAACGCTAATTTTGGTTTTCGTCCAACGCAAACGGATGTCAGGGCGAAAACGTGTTTTCTATTTCGTGTTTCGCGTTTCTATCGTCCGTGTACATTCAGCTTTAGATTTGGCTAATTTTTGGCTCATTTGTAGCAGCATATGACTTAGGGAGAAATCACATATTTGAGCTTTATTGGCCATGTACTTTTCGAGTTAAAGTCATTAAAAGTTCAGGTGCCAAGCCCACTTTTGCGGCCTCCGGAACATCGACATTCTGGGGACACAACTTTAAGGGCTGCTAACTTTTTAAAGGATGCTGGTATAAACCTAAAACTCACTTCCTAGACCTAAACTCAAAAAGTATGTGGCTGATGACCCTTAAATTTGGGATTTCCTCATAAGTCATGTACTACCACAAATAAGCCAAATTTAAGAGGTGACCAGCCAAGCCATTTGTTGAATTCATATGGAATGACCCTGATGTTTTTTTAGCATAAATTTCCAAAAATCCTTCGCATAAAATTTGACATCAGGGAAAGTCTGCTGGAACTTCTCTGACTGGCAATAAGTATGATGATTAGATCCTCCTATCAGTTTTACTTAGGGGCAAGGCACAGGGTCCCTGTATGAGCCATGCCCACAGGGTCCCTGACAGCTGAAAGTAGACCACCAAAGAGATATGACCCTCAATTCATACATTATACACAGACATTACTTATAAAGCTGAAGTGTTATTAATGGTGATCAAATGTGATGATCTCTTTCTCTTTTGAGGAACTAATCAAATACAATCAAAGCAAAAATTGAGGAACAATTTCTCAATGTTATATTCTTCGAGTTTTGCTCAATTCATCCATATCACACAATGCAAGGAAGCTTAAGGTCATACTGCTAGTACCATATTGAATATGTTGACTACATACTTGAAAGATTTTTTACATTACATCACCTAGTTTGAGACAAGGCCTGTTGTACACTTACATTGGTGGCACTTGCTCAATCTGACCCTGAAATCTGTTTAGAGCCTCAAAGAATTTTTCCTTTGTGATGTGATCTAAAAATAATAAAGAAAAGATCATGTTTGTCTTCTAACTTTTTCAAAGAGTGCAATAAACTCGGAAATGTGAAAATTAATGAACTAAACTTAAATCAAGATCAGTACCTTAAACATGAGTATATCTTGTTCTACAAATATAAAGTTCCATCCATTTTTCATCACTTTACAAGTGCAAAAAACATACCCAGGGAGTAGGGGGGGGGGTAGATTACCTCTGTTTGCTTTGAACAATGTGATAAAATGTAACAATCTAAAACATAATATTTCCAACCCATATGGCAAAGATTTGGAATATTGAAGTTTATTTTTGATCATTATTTCATCATAAGTACAACAGCCTTTGTGTTAGTATATTATGCCCATCAAGTAGGACTCTAGATTTTTACAAAAAGGACTCTTGTGTGGAGATGGATAGGGAGGGGGGCTTCAAAACCCTGGTTGACATGGGTACAAATATACTCTTTTTTGGAGAGTACACTTGTGACATTTTGTGGGAGATCAAATTCACAAACTACTAACATTTTGGGAGTATGAGTATCTACCATGGACTTCTCACAGTATGGACAGAGTATTCTACACAAACACACATGGAGTGGAATCACCATACCTACAAGTTAAGCCTTACAAGAGGGCTGTATACTAATGTCTTGTGTAAAGTTTGGAATACTTATGGTTGGGTACAAAATGGTGAGCCACATCTCAAATCAAGAAGCTTGTTAAATATTTGAAAATATAAAAAGGCTTGGTAGGAATCAGCAATTGGTATGAACAATTTTCACATCATCTCCTCTTCACAATATTGTTTATCTGAGATGTTGCAGATTTATCACTAAAAACATTTTCGAAGGTCAAAATTCACTCCAAAAGTGGAAAACTTTTGTTCTTCTGCCCATACTTTTGAGAGGTCCATGGTATATTCTAGTTTAAAGTCTACACTGTACCATATGATGAAACTTGGGTTATTTTTCCATTACTGCTATGGGTGTTTGTAGCTGTTCCAAGCTGTCCAGTTGCTACGTATTTCTACGAAAAAGAATGAAATAAATGTTTGAGAGAATAAGCAAAGAATTTAAAGTTAATAGTATGTCATGTAATAAAATTAACACTATAACTTCCTAACATCTGAGCACATGTATCTTCAAAGCCTCCCCCTTATAAAATCTATGAAAAATGTTAATATATGTTTCTAAGCGTAGCGCCACCATCAGTTGGCGTGGAGCATACCACAAATGTTCGGCTTTACAAACTCCCAGATGGCCAGAAACGGCATTTCCTGAGTGTTCTATTAGCAAGATTATGTTCAGCCCCCACTTCGAAATTCTTCCCGCTTCTTGGAGCCTCTTGGATTTTTAGCCCAAAAGTAGACTGAAAACAGTCAACGACTTTCACAAACAAAGTCAATGCGTCAGTATGTCAGGTTGGGTACAAATGGAAGTTGATAAATTCGACTCGAGGGAGACAGAGCTCAGACCCTCAGTTTGGTGTTGCCATTCTTGGGCTAAATATACTGAAGTTGGATGTACTCGGCAGATAAGAGTCCTATGTGAACTTGCTCATAATTGGATTCTAGTCATATAGTATATTTCTATGACTGACAAAATCGCAAAAGACATCATCATGTAGCCTGGAGACATACATATTTGGCGTGTATTAAAATATTTTTTCTCTGTCCGTAATTTCATTTGGGGGGCAAGTGGGGGTGCGAGAGTCAACTGGGGGCTCCCGTCCCCTGCCCCCCTGCTGGCTACGCCACTGTAATCAAGTCATGACTCAAGTCACAACTTGTAAATTTCCCCATTGAAATAACACAGTGAATCGAGTCATGACTTGACTTGAAATGCTAAAATGAGTGTAGTTGACTTGACTTGCCACAAAAAAGAGTGACTTGGTTACAACTCTGATATACCTACATTCTGCCTGTGTAATATACAGACCTGATGCAATAACAAACATCCAACTTGATGACACAATCTTTTCAGTATTTGCCGAACAAACCAGAAAGCCAAAAGGCTTAGTGATTCCTTGCCTTTGTAAAATATGTTTTATAAACTGTGGTTTGGAAATTGACAAGAGCCAAACAGACACAATACTTTCACTCAACATGTGAACTACTTTTTGTTCCCAGAAATTCTTTTATTCCTTTGTACTTAAATATTCTTTAGAATTTTTCTTGAAACTGTGAGATCCCTAGGACAAGTGAGCCTACATGCCAACTCAGCCCGATGCCAACTCCACCCCTATGTCAACTCGGTCCTATGCCAACTTACCCCCATGCCAAATCGCCCTTTATCAACTCTCCCCCACACCAACTCGCCCTATATCAACTGGCCCCTATGACAAATCAGCACCATGCCAACTCATCCTATACCACCTCGCCCCTATGACAACTCAGCACCAAACCAACTCGCCTCCAGGCCAACTCGCCTCCATGACAAATCAGCACCATGCCAACTCGCCCCCATGATGGCAGCTCACCCCCATGATGCCAACTCGCCCCATGATGCCAACTCGCCCCCATGATGACAGCTTGCCCCCATGACGCCAACTTGCCCCCATGTGCCAACTTGCCCCCATGATGCCATCCTGCCCTATGATGCAAATTTGCCCCCATGATGGCAACTCGCCCCATGCCATCTCGCCCCCATGATGCCAACTCGCCCCCATGATACCAAAACTTGTCCCCATGATGCCAACTCTCCCCCATGCCAACTTGCCCTATACCAACTTGCCCCTATGACAACTTGTCCCAATCATCTCGCCCCCATGCCAACTGGCGCTATACCAACTGGCCCCCATGCCAACTTGCCCTTTACCAACTCGCCCCTATGACAACTCAACACAATGCCAACTTGCCCCCAAGCCAACTCGCCCTATGCCAACTCTCCCTATACCAACTCACCCCCATGCCAAGATATACTGTTTACATTTACAAGGTTTTCGGATTTTGACTTTTGGTGACCTCAAATGACCTTTGACCTCCACCACAATCAATACGATTCTTTCTCTTAACATGACACATCTACACACTCGAGATATCATGTTTGCAATGTTTTCCCCCTATGCCCCTATGGCAACTCGCCCCTATGACAAATCAGCACCATGCCAACTCCCCCCATGTCACTCGCCCTGTGCCAACTCGCCCTGTGCCAACTCGCGCCCATGCCAAAATATACTGTTTACATTTACGTTTTGGGACTTTGACCTTCGGTGAAATCAAATGACCTTTGACCTCCACCAAAATCAATACGGTTATATACGCTTATTTCTCTTAACATGACACATCTACACACTCGAGATATCATGTTTACAATGTTTCGGCTTTTGACCTCCGGTGACCTCAAATGACACTTTGACCTCTACCGAAAACAATAGGGTCCTTCCTCTCAACATGACAAATCTACATATAATACAAATATGAAAAGTGTCGGTCATTCTTATCTAGAGATGGAGTGATTACAAGGTTTTTGGACTTTGACCTCTTGTGACCTCGAATGACCTTTGACCTCTGCCAAAAACGATGGTGTCCTTCCTCTTGACATGACAAATCTACATACCAAATATGAAAAGTGCTGGTCATTCCTACTGTATCTTGAGATATCGCGATTACAAGCTAAGTGTCACAAACACACATACACACACTCACTACATCACCATCGCATAGATTCCTTCTGCCTTCGGCAAGAATTCAAAAAGGATTATTGAAGAAAACTATATGCATTTTTGCACAGGATCTTTGTGAAATTCAAATTTATATTTCATTAAGCACATGGCCCTGGATCCACCTGAGCTAAAAATTTCTGCAGGCTCAGAGTACATGGCCGAGGCCACAAAAAATGGCGTTGAGGCTGATCACATCAAACACATTGAAACCCATGCTCTAACTGTATAGCCCATTCATAAATGACTTACTCACATGGCAACAATATATTGTGACCCCATACCATATTGCAAAATGTTATTTCCTACCTTCTGACCTTTCAAAAAAGACCCAAGAGCTTTGGTTCCTTGTCCGACTCCTATAACTAGGACACCACTAGCTTCATAATCCAATGTTCCTCCATGACCAACTCTTAACTTCCATCTTTGTGGACATCCTCCCTCTAACTTTTCCATCTCTTGGTCACGTCCATCATGGCAATTCTTGAGGCCTTTTTTGATTATGTCTTTGATCCCATTTGAAACAGAAGCTGATGTTATTCCTTCTGGTTTATGTACTGCAAAAAGACCATTAAGTCTCTGGGCCATTCACTCATCTGCTTAAAGAAAAACATACTACAAAATTTAAACATGAAAAAAATTTCAATAATTGTTTCACTAATATTTATTACAATGCAGTCTATAAGGAGCCAGTCTGCATTCTGTGCACTCAGAACTGAAGATCTTCGGCGTGGACTTGGCATTTTCCTTATGTTTTCTATTGTTTTTTTTGGCGTAACTTCGGCGTGGGCCTGACATGGAATGCACTTTGGATAAGGAGACATTGTGTTTAGACTCTGTCAACATGATATAAACAGCCAATATTTTCTATCAAAATGAAACAGTCAGTCTCACTAATAAAAATTATCAATAGTTTTTCTTCTCAAAGATTTTACGCAAATTAGGAGTTCAAAATGCATGCTGCATCACATGAAATAATAAACCGTGGGTGAACAAATTTGCCTTTAAATCTCCTGTGATAACTAGCCCCAGATCTTTCTCAAAAGTCACATTATTCAAAATGCTACCATTCATGGTATAATCAAAGCTGAAATTCTTAGGACCAAAGTGAAGGACTTTGCACTTGAAAAATAAAACTGCAACCTACTCGTTTTAAATCACCAAAACCAAATTTGGAAATTCCTATACCGTTTGTACAGGCTTCAGACAATCCTCGACAAAAGTACACGGACTTTCTGTATCAGTGTTGAAGTTTCAAAGCACATTGGGCTGCAGCAACATTGAACTGGGAAATAGGGATACACACATAGTGATCTTACTGCTACTTGTTTTGCAAGCTCGTTTGTCCCATCATGTTTGTCGAGTATTGTAGGCTGTACCATTTGAATGAATGTCAATCAAAGAGAAGTTACCAACTATAGCATAGGGCTATCGATAAAAATCTATTTGGGTCAGGGAGATGCTAGCCCCAACTGGCTGGTTAGGGCGGGGGTTCTATCATAACTTCTCCGATCCTCAACCCTGGCCTACTGTCACTGACTTGAATCACAACGGGCATTCTGACTGTTGCAAAACTGGTACACACGTTATAATCTCATAACACAGCAAGAACCCAAAGCCACAACTGGCTACAAACTTGCTAAGATATGGAAATAAACAAGAACTTCCCCGGACCATCAATTTATCATACTGTAAAAATGTAAAATATGCATTTCACAAACGCTTTAAATAATTCTGTTGGGCATTAACATCGGTGATCACTCACAATCGGGAAGTGAAGTAGAACCTCTTTGCAGCCGGCCGCGCAATTTTGTTTCCTAGTACAAATGAGGGTAAATCATGCAATGGACGAATCAGCTTCTTGGAAATAGGCCACACCCTTAATTCCAAAATGACAGCTCTTCGACCTTTTTTCATATTTTGGATTATGAAAAGATTATGAAAGAACAGGCCAAATAACCCTCGTCCACATAACCGTTTCCTCATTTCATGTGCCTAACCTTGATTTTGAAAAAAAAAACTATTTTGTAAAATGTTGATGCCCTCATTCTTCCTGGGAAAAAATAGGCTAGACGGCCGCTTAATGTTAATGACGACATAAAACGTCACAAAGCGTTCAATAATCATATTCACTGTCGGTGGCTTTGCACCTAGTTCGGGTGGCGCTTGAGAAGTTTCCAAAGTCACGGTGTTGTGCTGTACACCAAAAGCACACATATACAACAACTTTTCAGGGCGAACTAGTGCAGAGTGGTAGCAGATGGTGACAGGAGGGATACTCAAATCGAAATCAAATACATACCTTGTACACAGGAGTACAGAAGCTGGGTTGTAGTGCCCCAAATCTAAACTTTGCATGGTGGAAGTAATATGTGGTTCCTAGACTTCATCTCTCCTCCTATATTCAAGGATAAAAACCCAAATGATGCATTTGTTCCCTCTGGATTAATCACGTAAGCGGTCGGTTGCCAAGTGACATAGGCGTAGGAAAAGGGGGCAGCTATGGCGACGCCCCCACTTTCGATGGCGGGGGCGGAAACCCTCTTTCGCCCCCACTTTGGATGGCATGCTAGAATATAT
>WURT03016936.1:0-16049 GCA_009936505.3 Holothuria glaberrima | reverse complement strand
GTTTGTTAACATTGTTATCACTAAAGAAAATATTTGTGTCGTCAGCGAAAAGCACAACTGAAGCTTTGGATGAAAGACTACCGATGTCGTTAACATAAATGATAAAAAGGAGTGGCCCTAGGATGGAACCTTGTGGGCCACCGCAGCTTACTGTTCGTATATCAGATTTGTAACCATTGAGAAGCACAAATTCAATTAATGTCTGTATCCTGACATCACTTCAATATCTGTCGGCCTACGTCAGTCCCAACTCGGCTTACCATTTGTTCTGCGTGATGTGAATATGTGATCTATGTTTTGACATCTCTGTTTAGAAAATAACTATACACAGGTAAACAAATCACGTAATAGGACTATTTACTTTTTCATGTTCTTCTACTGATAGGGGATTCCTACTAGACTGAAAATCCGCTAGACTGGAAATTGATTAAGTTAGGGTTAGCGTTGAGGTTAAAATTAGGGTAAGATATAGAATTAGAGGTTGGACTGGATTAGGATTAGCCTAGGGTAGGATTAGGGTCAAGGTGTGGGACTTTGCGGGGTATGTTCAGGTGAGTATAAGGGCTAGACTTGGGACCTTCAGTCAAGGGAACCTTCCATCTAGTAGACCCTGCTCGTAGTGATGTAGCATTTATGTAATAAGTGTTCAAGAAGTTGTGATAATTTCACCCCATATGGGTGCCAGAGTGAATTCTAAGTAACGGTAACTCGTTGCATGGGTACGGAAACGTGTATTGGGGCTATGAAATTAGAATAACTCTTCATTACCCAAGGCGCAGTTGGTTGAAATCCGCTTAGGTAGGGAAGGGACCTCAGGTGACCCAAGGGAAACTTCCATAAACCTTTAGGTTGGTAAACCCTTAGAATAGCTAAAAGTTTTAAGTCATATATACTATAATAAACTTGTCAAACATCTTTAAGCCTCTCGGAATGAAAGCTATGAAGGCCATAAAGTAGCCATTTTGGAACAATAATGGAATTTGGAACAATTTGCTGAATTATAAAAAGCTGTTGATTGATTATATTTGCAGGAGTAAGCTTGATGTGGAAGACAGCGATGAAGAGAGAAAACAGATGTTTAAAAGGTAGGTCAATGGTGAATTGTGCTTTGGAGTCTGGTGTTTGTCACATTTACATGTAGTATATGAATGCAGTATTCCAAAATACCACTAACTGAAATTCTTTTCTTCGGGAGAACAGCCACATGAACAATGAATTTCTCCGTTTTGCTTCTCAGGTCATATGGCGTGGATAAAAACTTGAGGAAACGCCACATGAAGTTATATTAACTCTTAACATTGAAAATCTATTTAACAGTACGCAACTATTTGATTTTAGGTTGCAATATACATAGTGTTATATAAAATGACGTAAAATAAAAAAAAATAATTCTCTCTCTAAAAAAAGTAATACGGTACTTATATGGAGATGTTGTTTTTCCACATTAATTTAATGACGTTCGAAGTTCAAAATGAGCTTCTACTTGAACCTTAACTGCACCCTCCAACAGTGTGCTGGACAGCCCTTTCGTTGAGCAGGACGACCCATTAGCTTTGCATGGAGAGTTCTACAACTGGGGCAAACGTTATTAAAAACAGTAAATCTTATCTAAACTTCGTCGCACACTTGAATATAAATTTCTCAATTACCATTATCTACACATGAGATTGATTTTCCTAACTATTTGTGAACTTCTCGATTCCCGAAAATCCCATGTTACGTTGTCACTAATAAAATTTAATTACTTCCGTTCGATAACACTATTCTCATACATATGCGGAGGAAGTCTAATTTATCATCCTTTTAATGAAATCTTTTGTTCGCAGAGGATTATTATCTAAACTAAATGATAATTGAATTAAGATTGATTCAAAATGCAGTTTAATATGCCCCCGTCTGATTGATTTTAAGTAAAGTGTTTACTTCGTCCTTAGTTCATAAGATATTCTGATAAGTAACTAAAAGGCTATAACGCATCACGTTGTATATCTTAAGTTTCTTCACTCGAGTAGTAACGTCAATGTGAAGTTGATGCAAAGTCGCAATTTAAGTGCATATTCCCTCGATATTTTGTGAAGAGCAATGATGTTGTCTGTTCATCAGTATCTCTGGTTTAATCAACTTTAAGGAGTCGAATTTGGTAAGAAAACTAAATCACTTGCATCACGTTTCGATGTTGTTGTGACGAATGTTGGCACGTCTGTCAAGCGAGCGGTAGTAGAGGTGGTCATGTTGCAAGCTTAAGTAGAGAAATGATTGTGGGAACGATAAGAAATAGCACTTATGCTATTTCTCCTCCATATTGTTATTCTTTTAAGTTGATCATTTTACGGCAATTCTATCGCGGCATTTGAAATTTTGTATGTTGTTATTTGTTTCAGCAGCCAGGTGTAAGAGAAGGCCGTCACAATTACCCTCTAGAGCTCAGATTCAAATTCCACAATTTCGAACGTGCTTGGCATTTGAAGCCGACTTATTTTAAGAAAATCTAAGTCAAAAGCGTTTTCAAAAAGTGCAGAAGTTTATTCTTAAAATTAAATTTTGGAACGTGGGTTCTTTCTTTCAAATTAGTGTGCATTATTATGTCATAATATTGTATTAAAAGCCACGTTAAAGTAACATAGCTTACAGACTACTGCTGTGTGGTCATATTGGCGTCAAATGCTTTCAAGAAGGATAAAATCATGTTTGCAAAGTAATCATGAATGCCGTACTAACTGCGCTGTAAAGCTGTTTTCCAACCCCGGAAGATAATTGCTACTAAGTCTCACAAACCCCGGAAGATAATTGCTACTCAGGCTCACAAGATAAGAGACTTCGTAGAATAACTTAAGAACATGTTTTACTGCCACGCAGTGACTCTCTTCCTCTGAGTCTATGAAGGGAACTACGAGGTTACTTTGACACGGAAGCTGGTTTGTAGCTCCTGTTCAAACATGTGCTATTTTAAAGAGTTCAATTCGTTTCTCTGTAAGGAATTTTTATTAATGAATTCCGTCTTCCTCCTAAGCTGTATTATATGCCATGACATGAAAAAAGATAGTAGTAAACTGACCGTCTTAGGGAGACCAATTCATCATGAGAATTGACAAAAAATATGGTAATACTGACGGTGGAAACATTAGTATTTGTCAAAGTTTTACTGTCAGCTGTACCAATTAAATCTCAGATATAAACTCCTTAGCACATGAAAAACACACCTTTCTTTTAAAGTACTACCGACAGCATTTGGATACAATAAGGAGAAGAGAGGAAAAAAAATAAAAATAAAATAAAATAAAAAAATAAAAGAGAGAGAGAGAGAGATTCAAGGGAATTACCATGCTAAAAAGTGAACAAAAGCAGTCTTCCATCCAATATTATAAACTACTTAAAGTTTCTGAAATGCCAGCTTCTTCTGCAAGTGATCACGAAATATTCCTGTCAAAGATGTTATCACTTTTTTGGCAGATATAACCCCTAGCCGATTCCCGAGTGAAATTGCAATCTATTTAAAGGTTCGATGGAATAATGTTAGCAGTTTGCCATAAAAGCAGTAAAATGTATATTAATAACAAAGTTATTGGCATGAATGAATGAAAATACTACATTAATACAATTCATATTTATCAAACATTATTCTTAAATTATTATTTTGGCGTTTTTTTTTAATTTTAATATAGAATAGGTCCTCAAAGTTTTAGTCCTAAGCAATTTTCTGTTGTTTAAAGTTCGTCCTGCATCTGTCAGTTTAACTATTCTTTACCATCTGGGGATGTTCGTGTGCTATAAGGCTGTTCAATTGTCGCTTTTATTTATATAAAAGCACTTGAAAGTTTAATTTAGCAAATAGTTTCTAAGATGGATAATTAAGTTACTATGAATTGACCAGCGTCATTTTAGTTCGTGTCAATTTTAGTTGATTAAATGTAAATACTGGGCCGGTGAGGGGTAAACACTTGACTCTTCAATTTAAACGTCACTCTCACAGACGAAAGAGTAGAAACTTTTACCATTTGATCCAAAGTCACTTTCTCTTAAATTTGTTTTAATAACAAAAAACCATAATTGCGGGGCCTTTTGAAGGTTAATGCAGGTATAATTCTTTTAAATTCATTGCTGAAGATTTTCATTGCCTATTGCATACACATGATAGGTTATAACTCAAATTTAAAAGAAAAGTTATTGAGGAGTCCTGGCACCCCTTGGGCATGTTTACAAAATCTGGATATTACTTGCTTGGAAGGGGATGAAACTACAGAGTTTTACCCACCATACCTTCAGTCTAATTTATGGTGTTGCAGAGGGATAAACTGTTTTTTTTTATTATTATGATTATTATTATTATTTATTTATTTTTTTGATTTTGAGATGAGCAAACTGTCAGTATTTTGAATGTGCAATGTGTTAATGTTTAATTAACGTCAAGCAGCATTGTAACACACGGATCCTGTTCCATAAATTTACTCAAAGACTGACAAAAAAACATTTGGTGCATATTTCATGGCCCTCTGTACAGCCTAGCGCACATAAATTTTTGGTAATATAGGATGCCTCCTCTGCTTCATCGGGGGATAATCTCCTCGACTAATGCGCTACCAAAAACAAAAGTGTTGAAGGAAGAATTAAATAATTATTTTGTTATACCTCCCTCTATACCGCTAATCATCTTGCTTGCAACCATGTCTCTATTCGATTTAAAAGAAAATTGAGCCTTTGTGATGTAGCAAATTGTGGTAAATTTGAAAATTAACCATGAATTACAAACATGAAATGACAGACATATCAAAGTAAGGTAGCCGGTTAACTTTACCTTCAAGAAGTAGCGTTGTCACAAACAGAAATTTACAGCTTTTTAGCTTAAGTGTGATGTGTCAAGTTGTCTAAATGGTCAAATTCCTCCTCCTCATCATCATTTAGTGTGGAAATTTTCGAGGCAGTGAATATGTACTTCTTAAATGGAGCCCCAGGGCATGCTAACATAACATTAAAACTGTCCTTGGAATGGGACAAACAAAGAATATAACAAATATATAATGAGTCCCCCTTTTTGCATTTTTGTGAGTCCCTCAAATTTGCATATGTACCGTGTTTATTCATAGTTTATGTGCAAAACCCCTACTTGTCTAGAAATATAGTCAATATTTGATGGGTTTTGATGGGAATTGCAACCATTTTCAACACTGTTAATGCTTTTCGCATGAAACATTCAAGTATGATATTTGCATATCCACAGTCCGTTTTAAAGTCATGAGTGATCACACTGTAAAACACTTGAGTCAATTCGGGAACCGACTAAATTTACTGGGTCAAATAATGACCCAAATCAGACTTCACTTGACCCAATCTGGGTCAAAATTTGACCCAAAATGTTGGTTCAGATCCCTCGTGACCCAAGTGTTTTAGAGTGCATTGTACATACCCCGACAGGAAAACAATGTAACCAAAGGAAAGGAGTAAAGTATAATTTGATGGAATGATTGAAAAGTACGGGTTATACATGTTTGTCTTAAATTCACTCTTATGCAAAAAGCTACATCGAAGTCCCCTTCCGGCCCAACAATGTATCAACACTTTCAGCTCAGAAATTGACTTAAAATCACTCCAATTTATTGAATGAAAGGTTTCTAGTAAGACATTACTTGAGTCGTTATTCGAGAGGCAGCGCTGTAGGAAGACGGAATGTATTTCCAGTAACATCAAGGAGTCCTTAATATTGCATACAAACGATTTTCAGGAAATTCGATTTCGACTTTCCAAAACGGACTATTTTAGGAATCGTATTAAGTCACACTTACCAATAAGGCTTACTATACTCAAGGATGAAGTTTTAGAAAATTCTCAAAACAAACTTGAAATTCTACATGTAGGAAATTGTCTCGTTTGTAGGTAGCAATCAAGTTTAAAACTAGTTTTCCATTATTATTTCAAATGTACTATGTTTACATGGATCCTAGTTACATTTTTACTAGGAAAAGAGTCCATTGCACGTATGTGCAATTTTGTGGAACAAATCACGGACATTACATTCAGTTAATTGTATTAAACGCACTATAAATCAAGTTAAGACTAAGAGGAATCTCTTCAAGGTTCATTAACAATTAATTGTGTTGCTTCTGAGATAGCTTCCTTGAATTATTTACAGTTATATTTGAAAGAATGCTTGACCAAGCAAGAAAGCAAATTTTCTGTAAGGGTAGCAACACGTTACTCTCCATGTCACTTTAAGCCTTATTGTGCAAAATTAATCGAATAAAACAAAATTCAGTATCATCTCCAACGTAAGACTACTGTACATAAAGATGAAATTCTCATGCCTGGACCGTATGCTTCACCTCTGGGTGAATTCACGTCGGTGCACAAGTCTTCAGTTCAGAGCCGGGTTAGGCAAACAAATCGGTTTATTTGTTCAGCTTATCTCTAAGTCAAATTGTGCCGATATTTTCTGCGACTGAATTTGCGTCGAGGGAATAGACCCTTTTCCAAAAAGTAATTACAAAGCATTATGGGATAGAGTTTTGGTAAGCGTCGCTTTTGGCCACAGTAAAATTTCATTGACAAAAACAACGCATAACAAAATTGTGTCCCATAACTCTTTGTAATTGCTATTTGGAAAAGTGTCTATATTTTCTCTCTTCGCCAGTTCTGTCGTAGAGAATCATAGCGACAGAATCTGACTTAGAGATACGCTCAACAACCAATCTTATTTGTGTGCTTTTGTTATTTCAATAAGGTTCTATTCAGTGAGCAAAGAACCCACATTACCGTAGAAGAATAAAGTAAATAAAACTGTCACGTTTGAAACTTGAATGTCACAGTGAGGAGCTAAAGTTAAAGCACAGGTAAAAACAAAATATAGTCTTGATTTTTTGTTTGCAAACAGCTTGAGAAACAATTTATTTGTCAAGATATCCTTACTGTCCCAATTTCATTTGAACGTAGGTCCTTGATAAACTATTATCTTACCTGGTGGAACTTTGAAGGGCCTAACGCATGCAAGAAAAAAAATTGGTACATCTCGTTGAAACCTTGAAGCCGAAATTCCAGTCCTAACTCAAGATGATGAAACATGGGCCAAATTCTGTTTAGATCTTTTGCTATTATTTTTATTTCAATACCTGGTTTGTCCTTGATATTCTCTACTGTTTGGATGTTTGAATATTTTTTCTTATAGATCTATTTCTTATAGATCTATGTCTTTGCCATATTAGAGTTTGTGAGTACTTCACGTTGCAATGCTAACATTACAAACAACTATTAGAGTGTGACACATCAACTTTTCCAGATTAAATCACAAACTTCCCATCATACACGGCAATTTCTGGAACAATAACATTTCTTCAAAATTTAGTATCTATAAAATGCAACAAGCTATTGCAAATAGGCTTTCACTTCCTTGTAATGGAATGTTTCCTGCTTTTTTCATTTTTTTTTTTGAAAATAAAAAATTTCAATATTCAGATTCCCATTTAAAAGTCAGCGCTGAAATTTGGTATAAACTTAATGGTTCATGAGAAGACACACTAATAATTTAGGTAACGCTTACATTATAATTATCTGTTACTAGCAGCAATTCAAAATTGCATTGAATAAAAAAGACGAAACTTTCATTTTGAAGAAGAAAAAAAAAATTAAAACCAATTCCAACAAGGCGCGCCATTATATATTGCAGAAAGAATGACTTGTAAAAAAATATTGTACCATACCATAAAGATACAACAAGCTTTGACACAACCTTTGTGTGCCTAGTTCTTTTTTATGATAAGTTTGAGTATTATATTCTGTCGTATGTCCCACATTGGAAGTTTTCAATTTATAAATTTTGAGAAGCAATGAGACAAGGCATGCATTTCAATGTCTCTAAATAAATATTTTGAAACAAAGTAAATAAACATAAAATATATTGCATCTTAGCCTTGGTTAATGGGTCTCATTTATCTGTTCTAGACTTGCCTCAGGTCTTCTACTGATATTCCTTAAATGAGAACATCTTAATAACATACTTCTGAACATTTTTGTAGGAGGTTTGCCATACTTTTTATCTATATTTTTTTTATCAAAAAAAGAAAAGTTCAATTTAAGGTTTATTTAACCTTCAACAATTGAGTATCTCTGTACTATTACAATACTTTAAAGAAGCATTTTAAGTAGCTCCAAGTTTTGAAGGGATCCATTATAATTGACCATGAGGCGGCTTTTTACCTGCAACTTGCATCGTTTTGAAAACGGTGATAAAAGTATTGAATAAAATCAAATTCTCATGATTACCTGATAGGTGTTTTGCTCTTATCTGTAACCGAAGAAAGGGGTCATAAGATTGTTTACGAGAGACGATTGTATTGATCTCGTAATTTGAGGTGATTTCAGCTGAACCTATTACAATTTAACAAAAAAAAAAAGATATTTCTGACAAAATCAACTGTTTACTCAGGGAAGTAAGTCCCTAGCAAACATGTTTTTTCGTTAGTGAGAGGAATTAAAACTTCAATAGTTTAACTTTCATGACTTTAGTAGTTGCAATGACGACCGCTGAAGTTAAGCTCGAAGTACGGCTGTTTTCCCACAGAGAGGAAAGTAATGTCATATCGAATTTCAGGTAGTTCCATTTATGCCTTAGGTGTGACACGTTCTAAAATAATTTCGTTGAGGAAAAGTTTCTTTTCCCCTAGCAATTGTCAAGATAAATTCAACTTTTATTATTTTTTTAATTTTAGAGGACAAACTCGGGGGCATTTACCATTAGTTGTAAACTCCATCTCTTAGTTGATTCCTCTGACGTTCAGCCGTCGCCTGTGTCCATTATACTTATGATAGTATTAAACTATTGCAGATGGAAAGTTAACACAACATGTAACGTTAAAGGGTGAGATGCTGAATGGATGAGGTTATTGTAAGACACAGATTGAAGTCTCTAAAATAATGTTCCTTATTTAGATTCTCATGAAGATTGTTGTCATTTTATAAATCCCTCTTGAAAAAATGTGCTACTGATACGCATGGTTGTTAATTAATTCAGTAAAGAATAACTCTCTAGAATGCAATTTCAATCATCTTAAATTGATAAAGGATATAGCCGTAGATGGTTTTGTAAATCAGGTTGGTTGTATTATTCTTTCATTGCTTGTGTTTCATTTGTGGAGTGGGATGACGGGTATTGGCCAATAACGTCTGATGGGCTCGTATATCACACGAAGTTTAGATCTAAGGGTCTGGGGAATAAAAACAGATACGGTAGCCGTTAATATGGAAGATAATTGCACTTGAATATGCAATGGACCTACTGAAATAACTTCAGCCGTCTCGTATAATGTGACTTCCTGAATAGTTAACTAGAACATTACTCATTTGTTAAAACGTTGGTAGCATAGTAATTTTAGGAGTAGAGAAGGACTGCTTATCACAATCACATTTGGTATAACATAGTAGTGGTCGCTACAAAGTACTGGTTGCTATACTCATTCCTTTTCAAGTAAATAGAACTTCGATTTGTCCAATGTTCAGTTCCACATGACAGTAAATGTAAGTTACACTAGTGTCTCCAATGTCGTAAATGCTTTATAACTTCCAGGAGTTTGTATCCACAAACCCCCACTGGGCGATAGAACACAAATGGACCTGTAGCACACTATCAATAGTTTAATAAGTATACTTTCCTCTTTATAAGAGCTTCTGCATACTGTGTGAATACTAATCATCCCCTCTGCCCGTTCAGGCTTGACTATAAAGCTTTTACTCTATATTTTAGTAGATGGCAGAGAAATTAGTCCTCTCTATCCAGCACCCATGCGAAAAAAAACTGTTATACGATTTAGTATTCAAACTTGGCAAGATCATAGTGCAACGTTCGGTTATCAGGTTTGAGGGAATCTAGGACAATTTGAAAAAATTAAAATGTTATGCTTCTGCTTAAATTTTGTAAACGAAGACAAGGTCTCTGTCCCCCTATCAGGCGCCTATCAGGAGCCCTCTCGACTGCATTAAACGTGAATCGCTCTGAAGGTGACTCCGTGACATATCCGCCAACGGGTTTGACCCCTCCGCTATAGATTTAGATTACTTGTAAAAAGTAAGATAAGCTGTTTAAGTTCCTTCGAGAAATTTTATTCTCCATTATGAACTCAACGCATTTGAAGTTCATGGCCACCTTGTCTCAAAGTTCCACAATATTGGTTAGGGGCATAGTCAGAAATAACATGGATTGGTTACAAAAAGTCGTTCATAGATGTTTCGGGCTTTGCTCCGGCCATTGTCCCTGATTAAACTAATGAACGCAGTAGTAGTACGAATTGAATGCTAAAGACTCCCCGGAACTTCCATGTAATGAAGGAACCTGGAAAAATACGAACTTGCCCTAAATTTTCTGAAAAGTGAACATCCCCAAATGACTCTTAGTAGTTGCCATTGCAAATGTCATAGGTGATGTATTTGAAATTAGAATTAATCACGCCTTTTTAATTCGGTGAGTTTTTTCGATACAGCACACATAAGATTTGGAATGCTATGGAATTTCATTGACTATTTTCCTTCTTTTATATGTTTGCATAATTCTAGCATATGGTAATTACGCAGTGCAGATTGTGACAGCTAAGGGAGCATAGTCATGCAAATTTACTCCCAAGGCGTGCTCGGTAATACCATCCAGTAGGCCTTTCCTCAATTTAACCTTAAGTTTACTGGTCACTTATACTTTGATATCGAAGCAGCGAAGAGGAGTCATGGGCCGGGTCTCACTGGCTAAAGTCGTAGTCTAGCAAGTATCAATGTTAACACGCCGTTGCACGCTCACTGTGTATCAAAGACCTACAGTATATCAAACCGAGCTTTCACACAGGTTTTTGATTCCCCACTCGAGATCTGATCCGCCCCGTGGGGGATCAAAATCTCGAGAGCTTTCACACTATAAAGTTGTTCAGAAGATGTGGATCAGATTCGGATGTGATCCACTGCTTAAGATCAAAAGTGAAAGCACTCAAAGAGACGAGTAGGTCTTGAATGACGGCACTGTCAACACAGAGAATATGCAATACCCAAAGAGATAGTACTTCCAAGTGCCAATGTAACCGGGGTCATGCTGCAGGATGTAGTGTTTGTCCAAACGTTTGTGTCGCTGTTTTTCTGTTTTAAATAATATACTTTAAATCGCCAGCTTATGGAAGGCATTCGATGAAATATACTTGACTGAAAGAGAAAAACCATCGTACTTGTAGTTTTCCTCATTGCAAATTTTGCAGAAAAGTTTATTTTTGGAACTAGGGTGAAGACTTAGTATAAGTGGAACACAATGAGTAACCCCTCATCTCCGTTCCAAGTTAAGCACCTATTTGCTACTGAAGACCGACTGCATGGTCAAGTGGTTAGAGCATCCGACTTGCAGCCGGAAGGTCTGGGGTTCGAATCCTGGTCGGGTCATACCAAAGACTTTAAAAATGGAACCTAATGCCATTGTGCTTGGTGCTCAGCATAAGCAATGGAGTAGGAAAAACAAGTCAGTGAGCCACAACTGGAAAAAAGACCGTGGCCGGCCCGACTTAACCATTTGGTTGCAAACTGAGCCGTAAAACCACATCTTACTAACTAGAACTAACTAGCCACTGAAGTAGTTGGTCTATTCGTTCTTAATGTCTATGATAGTAGAGACTTGTTTGTGAAACAATTTCCATAATGTACGAATTACATTGCTAGCGATTTAGAAAGCAAACTGCATATGGTTGCAGAAAGTCTGTTGTATAGCCACATTTTGATTGTTGAAAAACATCACCAAGACACAAATGTTTTTTAGTGTGTGTATTGACAACAAAAATGTCTTTAGCATCACTTGTCGAAACGTGAGCGTGAAAAGATCATGCTCTAATCATATACTTTCGGTATTAAACTCTTTACCGTCTGGATTACAAAATTCAGGATCAGTCAAACACTTAAGTTAATGTTTGTAGAATCTTACAAGAAAATGTCCATAAAAAGGGAAATTTAAAATCATCGCAAGATGTGATAATCATAGCAGTAATAATGATGATGACGACCGACCAACGACAACGAGGATTGTTATGACAAAAAAAAACTTAATAAAGCGCCTCCATCATGTTTGGTTCAGGGTATAGGGGAGCTTCATGAAACTACAAACCACTCATGAAAGCTTCATTTTGCAAAATTTACAATGATCAACTTTAAAGAAAGCAGCTAACAGGAGTGACTTGTACAGAAAACCTGATACGAGGGTCAAATGGAAGGTTATTGTTCTACCATAAAAAGGCTATGGTAGTACAAGATAATGTACAGACACTATTCTGCTATTTAATAGGATATACTTATATCTTCTTGACGGGGTGTAAGACTTAGTTTTTATCTCTTAAAGAATCGATACATTGAAATTACGGAATCCAATCAAACAGCATTTCAGCTTACGACGTTACCACGGTAATGTAACAAAAATACTACAGGTAGAAGCTGCACTCCTAAATAAGACAGAAACAAGCCAAAGCGTTAATTTTGCTTCACACAGACAAATGTAACAATTTACAGTTATTGTGCTGTTCTTTTCAGCCAGTCTAGAACAGGACCACGCATGACAGACCCATGATGTAGAGGTCTGAAGGTCGTGAGGCTGGTTATGTTCAGTTGAAGTTGCCCCTTGGGGATGTAGCTCTTTCGGGGAGCAGAACTCCTTCGGGAGTAAACGTTTGGTTTCGCCCCTTGTCTCTTCGCCAGAGAGTCGAGGGGAATTTTGAAAAAGCTATTCAAGGTCTTCTACCACGCATAAAGTAACATATTGACAACAAAAATCATTATAGGCACAGTCAGCCTTGCCCCTAGTTTACAGGTAGCCTCTAGATGTTTTTTTTTTTCTTAAAACTGGTCGTTGTCTTTGACATCTCAGTGGAATGATCAGTTTGGGAGATTCCTTGTTTTCGGAGAATCTTGTTTTCTCCCCATTGGGAGAAAATTTGTCATGGGCAGTGCAATTTTGCCTATAACACAAACGGTTCCAGGCATTCTGTGTGTACATTTTCAGTGGAAAATGGTTTTAGCAACCCTTTGCAAAGTTTATCGGTCTCACTTAACGGATTTAAATGTGCATTCAGTCTTTGTATCGTCATAGCTATACCGAAAAGCTACGTCCTAATCATGGCTTTATAGCATGCTGTTTTTCTTTTTGAAAAAAAAGGGCAAATTCTTGAGCGGTTTTCGTTCTTGCTAAACAAACTTGTCTACATTGGGCCAGCAAGTCTATACATTGCGTTGCCTAACAATGTCTCCCATTCAGGAAAAAAATCAGTTTCCTCCCAAACGGGAAAATGTCCCCGACTGAGAGTCTGAGAGATGATATGAGATGAGTTCACCGGCTGTACTTTTGGGAAAGTACTTTCATGTCATCATTTGTACCATTCGGACTTGGCCGCTGGGACTACTAAAAGAAAAGAAATTAATGGCCATAAGTGGTTGTAAATTGGTGAACATCTAGAAAGTGAGGATATATTTTGGAAAGAGTGAACTAAGGTAGGCAATTAGTATAAATCTGATATGGCGCAAAAAGTAATAATTACCAAAATAATTTAAAGCATCATAGAGTGTTAATTGTACACCGAAAGTACGCACTAGTACGACAACAAACTAACATATTATTACCACACAACTTTTAAGTTGGCTTGTGAAAAGAATTTGTAAATGCACTGTTAACAACTTAGCTTTAAATTAGAAAACAGCAAAATGTTTTCCTTTTTGTGTTTCATAGTGTCACCCTATTTGATCAATATTCAGAGAATAACTCAAGTTTGAATTGCTCTATCGCCTATAGCATGCAAAAAAAATTGCATAACACATTTGAACAAGACAGAAAGTTTACAACGAGCTTTAGACTAAGAAGTTTTGAAATTATTTATTGAAATACATTAAAATCGACGTAAATCCCCGTCTAATCGCGCTACCCTAGAGGTCACATATTAGGTCCAACCCTTAATCATGTTTCAGTTGCCGACGGTTATAGTAGAACCCGATCAAACAAGTAGTAGTAGTGTGTTATTTATGCATATGTGCGTTAGGGGATGTGTCGATTGGGCATGTCACGCTTGGAAATTTAACAACACATAGAGAAGTATCTCTTTCCTGTAGTCCCAGCACATGAATACGAAGCTCAAAAACCGATTACACTACTCCCAATGGAAACAATCCTAACGTAAAATTAAAACATGCAATGTGCAAAATACGCCACGTTTAACTTGTGAATGCAAGATGTTTAAAGAGTGCCTGTTGAAACATCTTAGATTTATTCATTCCCGTCCTGGAAGCCTACTTATTTGTGAAACTCGTACGTAAAGTTAGTGTTACATTGTTTCCACGCTGTGCTAGATAGCTCACTTAAGATTAAACAATGAGTGTGTTTGGCGAGATGTATAAAATGGCATATCCAGCGAAATACTCTCCAGTTTTTAAATAAACATTCAGGTACATACCTTTCTTCACCTATCGAATTCGGGACAAATCGACATGTGCCGCAAGTGACATAGGAAAATTTATTTATTTTTAGTGTATTATTTAGAAATCAGACAAGACCCAAAAACTTCAGGTAAGGTCGCTAGGACTGTAGGAACCGTCGATAGCACTATCAGGGCCGCTATCGGGATTTGATGTCTGAAAGTGGATGGCAAACCTGGGCTGAATACCAATCTACGCTGAAGGCGCCTTGAAAACGTGAAGCGCTTCCTTGAAGCCGTGGGGACCCGGAGTAGGACCCCTGTTGTGGTTCAGAGGAAACGCTCCGAAGAGCATCCAGGGTGTAACGCCCCTAGAAGCCCTTACATAAGAGATTCTCCTTTCTCCTGCCTCCTATTCCTTTTATATTTCATTTTGTCGATAGTCTGAGACAAGAAACCCTCAAGTTTTTTTTATTAACGTGAAAAATAAGATAATAATAGGTTGAAGTATAATTTTGTAAGAAGGATGAAATTTGAGACTTAGATGTATAATACTTTCCAAAATCAAAGAAACGTTATGGGTAGTTGGTAAAGAGATATGGCCATGGGATTCCGCAGTGAAACTGACAGGGAAGCTATTTTCGTTGAAGGTTGCATCTTCTTAAGGGGTGGCCGGGGAAGCCAATACCAGCAATTATCGAAGACATGAAGCCGTAGGCTGGGGACTGAAGATCTTCTCCACGCTCCGAGAATATGTTTCAAAGTTTGACTGCTTTTTCGGCCATTCTGGACCATTTATGGGGAAAACCCTGCTTCCCCTAGGCGTAAATAGAAATGCTTCTTAAATATTCTTATAATGATTGCAAACATATCTCTCAGTTTGATGAAGCTGGTGGCAATTGGTGGGTAACAGTAGCTAGCGGGAGGGTTGCAAGGGTTACAGGAAGTAATAGAAAGGGGTAATTCTACAAAAGGTTCCCTAAGGAAAACAGCACTAACGAGACATCTACTTCTATTGAGCTCACGCGAAGCACGCCGAAAATTTTTCTTGAGAATTGCGATTCCCTATATACACGTATAGGTTTCTGACTTGTGTATGAAAGGACCGTGGTGCGTGTAATGATGTACCTAGTGGGCCTACTCTCAGTGACCCTTATTAACTTCCGGGCTTCAAACTCACAAAATGCGTAGGGGAGCCGGCACACATGCTTTGAAAAAAAATTAATTAAGGTACCAACCAAAGTTTTCAACAACAATTCCCCCTTGCCTCCCCACCTTTGAACTCCACCGCCGTGTTAATGGAAACTCGTTGAGGGTTGGTTCATTTTCGTGGTATTTGATATTAACGTTTTACGTCAATTTGCATTGCAAAATATACCATAATGTTAAAAATTCCCTCATAAGTTCTCTGGTCTTGCTTCCTTTCGTTCATTTTTTATTTTTTTTATTTTTTAAGATCTGGAGAAAGTGTGAGGGAAATCCGCCTCTTGCCCCCTGTAATCCCGCCTATGTTTTATTACTTATGTATTCTCAACTCACTTACGGTGACAAGGCACCTTGAGTGACTTTCATAACACAATATGTCAATAGTTCGTTCGTTCGTTCGTTCGTCACATTTATTTCAATTGTATGCATACATACACTTAAAAGTTTACAATACTG
>WURT03016926.1:0-16050 GCA_009936505.3 Holothuria glaberrima | reverse complement strand
ATAAAGTTAGTGAAGGAACCAAAAAAGACCACAAGCTACATTCAAATTTCATGCATCAATCCACAGGTAGTCCTATAGTAGGCCTAGCCTAGGCTAGCCTGTAGGCCTATATAGGCTATAGCATGGTGGGCCTGAAATTGATGCCCCTAAGTAGTTTCAAAGCCGATATTAAGAATAAAATAATCCAAACTCTGACCTGTTTTGCCTGTACCATATGTGTAGTAACTTACTGATGCATAGCTACCCACAGTTCTCCTACCCCAATCCAGAAATTAGTAAAAGAAAGCTTGATTTGACTTGAAATTTTCTTCGATGTCAGTCGCTTAAAGGCACCGAAAGTGACGCATTTTCCATATGTGTAGTGTGCAACCACTTTCATTGACTTTGTACAGTTATGTACAGATGCCTACAAAGCAAGCTGTATGGCTTTGGTCAGTCGCGTTTCTCCGATGTAAGCATATAGGTGCTGAGCAATAGAGTCTGCTCTGCGAGGAAGGTGCTTAGTTGCCTCACATAGAGTATCAGCCAAATGTTGTTTAACTTGATGACCTGACCTGCCTAAGAAAGACGGAAAGTTTGGTCAAGTTACAGAGTTTAATAACTAGGTTGTGCACTCAACACACTATCCAGGCATAAGTACTCCAGATGAAGCAGTACTTCGGGACAGTACAAACTAGGACGAAATAATTTTGTCGTTTTTAGAGAGTGCTATTTCCAAATGTTAAAATATATACGAGGGTGGGATGCAGTTAGGAAAAGCTTGAAAAATAATCATATTTAGGTATGCATGTACCTGAAATGGATTCATTATTGTGAAAAACAAAACGCTGGGGATAGGTTCAAAAACGTTAGGCTTACAATAGTAACGTTGCTACGGCTGTAATTTTTGAAGGCGTGTCAATTATGGGCCCCCGTCAATTTCGGTGCTTTTACGATATATGTATTATATAAAAGGAAAGTTAGTGCACTTCACAACCTTTTGGCACCAACTTTGCCTCACTGAATCACGGTTTTTATGCCTTGTGCTCAATTTACCCCTTTTCAATACAAACGAATGTTCTGATCACGTCCAGTCAGTTGACTTGTAGTGTCATGATTCATTTGGACCAAAATTTTTTTCAAAAAAGGAACAGTTCTTGGCGAGGAATTCATTTCCCCATAACCCCATGTGTCAGAACGTGAATCCTTGAGAGGCATGGGAGTAATACAAACTTCGAATTCACCTTGGTGAGCTCCTGTTTACTAACTTCAAGGTCAACACAACTGACTGAAAAAACAAAGGAAGCAAATCTTTGCTCATCAATGTGAGGGGGTGATGTATTCCTCCTGCTTCCTTCAAGTTCACTTTGGGTCAGAAATTCACCAACTTCATGTGCTGATATCTTGAGAACTACATGTCGGAATTGAATGGAAGTTTCACCAAATTGCTTAGATCCAGTTCCTCCTTCTCGTATGGAAATTAATTTTTTGCTTTGACTCTTCCTTTAAGGTGTACATAAGTTCTGGTTTCCAACATTACTATATAAAGAAGTTCCTACTTTAATAAGTTGTACTGTAGATGGTTATCCTTTTCCTAGTATGGAAAACAGACTGAGATGAACTTCAGGATTAAATGTGTCAACAATAAAAATTCTACCTCATGATAGCTGCCTAGTTTTTTAATTTTTAGATGAGTTTGGCAATGTTTGTGCACAATGCATCATTTGGATGGGTCAAGGTGAAGTGTACCACATGCACAAAGGCCAGGCAGCTGTCAAGGTCCATTTGACCTTGTGACCCAGCTGGAAGTATGGCATTACCTAACTCACGTACAGTATTTGCTAACGTTCACATTTCTTTCAAAACTATTTTGAGGGATTAGAGGTGGCTGTACGTGGTAAGTAGTTTGGAGTTTGGAAAATCTGCAAGCAGCAAAGAATATGGAAAAAACAGATGATAGCCTGTGGTGTCACCTCAGTTAATTTGGCTGTATTGTTCTGTTCACTGCTTCAGACAAGGTTGTGTCATATTTGTGGATGGTCTTGTCTAAGGCAGGGTCTTTGATGATACGGCTGCTTACTTCAAGTTGCACTCAGATGATCAGTCATCAAGACTTTACAGTTCTTGTTTAACTAAAAAGGCCCAACTTTTCATCTTCTTGCCATCCATAGGATAGGATTCCAGGTCCATTCTGTTGAGGTTGATATGCTCTCTATGGTTTGGTGGCCTCTCACTTGCTCTTTAATCAAATGCCCCACAGTTCTCTGGGCAAGCAATTGCTATGCTCCAAATTATCTCTTAACGGAACTGGGCGTATTTCCCTTTAAAATTTCAGAATTTTGTCCTCTGTTGTCTTCCATTTCCAAAGCAATAATTTCACTAAGTATGTTGGTGACTTTTGCATGTTTGAATAATCATAAATAGCTCCAGGTAGTCCTCAAGCAAATGTGGGATGACTGTAAGAGTTGTGTTACTTCGACAGATAAAAAAGGCTTTGCAGGTTATGGAGCTTTGCATTTTAATCCTTAGCACAATGAATTAGAGGGTGTTCTTAAATTCACTTAATACACATGAGAAGGGGTTTGGAGCCAGAGAGAAGGATAAATAATTGGCAAACAAAAATTTTATAAATATGTAAAGCTAAAGTTAACACCCTGACCTGTTTCATTTGAACAGTGGAGGAAAAAATATTCCTGTTCCTTTGGATCAGCTGTGCAACTGGAGATCTTTTTTTCCTTAGAGTTTGGTCACTGTTGTTGCATATTGCCCAGTTCTTTGACCTCATTCTTAAGGAAGATTGCATCTCTCTTCTCCCACTTGGTGGTAGATTTAAAGATAAGGTATTATGGCTCATCTCATGGCTCACTGTGATACTTGGACTTTAAATTGAAAGTGTTGTCAGGCCATACTAATGGTAAGTGGCAGTACTTTGGTTAATAATTACTGGTTTGTGGCACCTTTAGTTTTTGATCAATTTATTCACACATTTTTTTAAAGGATTTATTTTTTCTGTGATTTTTTTTCCATTATTTATTTTCTTTTGATTAAATCCATTGTTCAAGATTCGCTTAGGCTCAGATCAGTGTACTGTACCTTGGAAATGACTTTCCACTGAAATAATTTAAATTGGTGATACACTGCAAGTCATTTCAAAAGAAAGAATATTTGGTGAAATGTACTGTAGTAACAATCATTTTACATGTGGTGAGCTGTGGTACACAGTGAGAGGCACCTCTACTGTATGTCGTTCTCTGAAATTTGAAACTGATGTCCCCTTCCAGATTGAAATGAAGTTTAGCTGTGCCATAGCTCATTGGATAGTCCATACCAAGGTACAAAGGCTGCTTTTTTACAAGTTGGAAGAAAAAAACCTAAAAAAGTGCTTGTGAATTCAAAATATGAAACTAAAACAGGATAAAAGAAACCATGCTGTCATTAATGTACTGCTATTACATTCTGTGAACTGATACAAAACAAGAACATGGATATTTATGGTAAGAGATGGTTAAAGAAGCAAAAAATGCATTTTGATTCAGTATGCATAAAGAATTCATTCTTGGTTCTTTCTTCCTAGGAATCCTCAATTTTTCTGTCCTCATAGGCAGAAACAATATCATGGCATCCACAACGCCAGGTCAAGATGGTGGAGCGTCTTCGACAGATGATGTTGAGGGATCATCAATCAGCCGGAGAAACTTCAGAGATAGCAGGTCTGCCTCTGCACAAAATCTTGCTGGTCCCAGCTCTTCCAGTAATCCGACAGAGGGCACTTTCCAGCCTGAACGACACCTCATTGATGACCACCCACACTCTTTAGATTTGTTCCCTTTTGGTGATGTGAGCAGCCATTCCTCCTCCCAGTCATATGTGTCCAGTGTTGTAAATACCACAGGATATGATAGTAGCCATGAATTTGGAGCTATATCATCAACACTCCCTCCAGTTTTTGAAAATCTTTTCGGACAGTCGCCGCCAGATGATGTTGGTGGCCCATTTTCAATAGATGATGTTGTTCGCACTGGCTACGCCCCATGGGATGACATTGATGTACTTTCAGTGGGGTTGAATGTCCCCAAGGTATTGATGCAGGGCTCTGAGACATATGGTGGCATCGATGAATCAGATGGGACGTCTTCAAATTTACCCGATTCTAGCTCTTCAAAATCTGGTAAACTTAAATCAAAACAGACACCAGATTCTATTTCAGCAAATGTAAGTAGTGGTCAGGTTTCAACTGTTCTTGATCATAGTAGTTCTCCATTAAGACACCCCTTATTACAGTTTGAAGATGGTTCTCCTGATTTTCAACAGTGTTCATCATCATCTGACCTGTCAATTGCCAAGCATCCACCACCTCCTAATCTTGAGGGAAACATGTCATCTCATAGCATTTCTACTGCAACTACATCTGGATACTCTGGAAAGAGAGGTGGTAGAGAAACACTTATTGATCCCACAGAAACACCAAGTAAAGTTCTTCAATATATCGAGCCAGATCCTATCGACCCAAACAACTTTTTTGATATTAAAAATGTTATGAATGATGAAAATATTGTATCTCAAAAGCCGGCAGCTTCCAGCTCCTCAGATTTATTCAACAGTGAGGACTTACTAAATTCAGGTCAAAAGAAGTTTGTCAGTTTACCTGAGGACATTGGGTCTAGTTTTATGGAAGTTGAACATCAAGGAGATAAAATAAACAATGAAGCCTCTAGTAGTTCACAATCATCAGTACCCCATAACCAAGAGGAGAAAACATCTGCTTTATCTCCTTTGACAACTCCCACTAATTCAAGCCGTGTAAAGAAATCGAGCAATGCTGAGTCATCCCCAGGTGAATTTCCTATTTCTAGTTCTTCATCTGTTCTCAAAGAGTCTTCACCATCATTACTAGTGTCAGCTTCACCGTCTCAGTCAACACTCATCGACAAATCAAAGGATAATTGTTGGGAACAAGAAATGTCTTCACCATCATCACCCGTGTCTGGCATTGGTTCATCAACCAATGCTACACAAGCTGTCAAAAGAAAAAAGGTTAAGAATGCAACTCAACAGGAAAGCCCCAAAAATGCAGAGGTTGAAACATCTGGACACATGTCTCCTGCTAATCAAGATTTAGCGGAATGTCAAAGCTTACCGGATATCACACAGGGTGTATCTTCCAGTGTAACTCAGAGATCAAAGAGCTCAATTAGTAAAAAACATGAAAACCTAAAAAGTGATAAGAATAACTTCTCTGCTTTGGATTCCAACTCAAAAAGTAGAACTACACCAGATTCACAGCAAGATGTATCCTCTGTATTTTCAAAACATCCTACCAAAAAGCAGTTTGATTCAAGAGTAGAGCCTTCTTCAAGTTTCTTATCCCAGCCTTGTCCAAATCCACCAGAGGTTCGGTCCGGTAAAAACGGTTCAACCTTGAATATTTCTCTGGCCTTGAATATGGATGCTGCAGGGGATGCTGCCGGGGATGCTGCCGTAGATACCACAGCCCTTGATGAATGTCAGACCAATTGCCCTGGTAGTCGCACCTCCATTTCAGACGATGTTATTCCTTCGATTCCGTCCACAACTGTAGAACTTAATTCAAATAAAGAAGGTCAAATTGCTTTAGGAGGTTCAAGAACCTCAATGACCTCCAAGCACAATAAAGCCCTCCATGTGACTGGGGGACAGCTTACTGGTAGCAGGAACCATCTTGGAGATTCAGTGGATGTTGACCAAGCAGCATCGTCCTCTGACCCAACAGTAGAAAATGATTGGTCTAGCAAAGACAACCAACACTCTGCCAAAACCACAGGTGACCCGATGCCTATGGATTGTGCTCTTTCATTCCAAAATAAGGACAATGTGTCACAAAATAAGGCAGATCACAATGTAAACTCAACCTCTGAAGCAGAATTGGGGAGAGTAAATACGTTTATGAATTCACCTGATCTTGTTGACATGGAACAAGATACTTCATCCTCCACAGGTGTAGCCCCGGAGCAGCAAAGCTCCTTGGTAGATGAGGGCGCTGCAGTCTCCATGCAATCTACAGCAGCTAGTGGTGTCAGTAAAGAATCTTCATCATCTCAGGGAAAAAATGATGGACTTGATGAAGGGTCAGATTTTTCTGACAGTGATATTGATATTGATGATCTGTTGGATAAAGATTTACCAGATGAATACAAGAAACCAAGTAAAGGAAAGAAGAGGACAGTTGATGGGGAGGAGAAGTCAGCCAATACAACAGGTCAGCAGGATGGTAGGGAAGAAGAAGAACCTGCCCCTGGGAAAGAACCAGGAGTGATTTCTTTCTCTAAAAAGACCATTCTAAAAAGTAAGTTGGTTATCTTTTTGCCTCTTTGCACTTGTAGAAAATAATGACACCGAGACATAGTGAATAGATAAATTAGAGGAAGGGTGTCTGACTTGTATAGTTTGATCAACTGGTCGATTTGGGACTGACTCTCTGTCGACATGGATTACTTTCCTGTTTGTTGTGTGCATATTAAATGCATTATGTATAGCTATCAGAAACATGGCTTTCTTTGTAGGTTGTCAGTTTGTAGAAGACCAGCTGTTGTAAAAGTTGATAGCCTGCTGTTTCAAGAAAGGGTGGGCACCCCTGGTTTTCAGTCTTGTTTGAAATGTATCCATATTTTTGAAAATGGGGAGAAAAAATTCTAAATTTTTATTGTTAAAAGTGAAAAGGTTCAGTCCAAGTGTCAATGTTTGAAAATTTCACTGTTTTTGCCAGAACGAAAATTGTGCAAGTAATATTACTTTGCTGGTACCCATGTTTTGTAGTTACAGGAAAATTTTAGACCAGATTTTGATTTGCTTTCTGCTGTATGTTTTCCTACTTTGATGAGCTTTTAGGCTATTATTTCATGATTGCCAAATGTGGAGCCTCATTTTCTTACTACACCTAGACAAAATAATGTGTGATTTGATGTGCACTTGGACATGGAGACTTGAGAGTACTTCAACAAAGAGACTTGTGAGTGACTAGCACAAGTTTGGACAAGGAGATCTGTTTTGTGTCCAACAGTATACTTAGACAGAGAAATTAATTGTAACTCGATTTGCCCTTGAGCAAGGAGACTGGTGATGTGACTGCACTGACTGACACTTAGATGACGGCACATGAAGCTTGACTTGCATGTGGGACAAAAAGACCTGTGACTTGCACTTGGACAGAGAGACTTGTTTTGTGAGCTACTGTATACTTGGACAGATAAACTTGTGACTTGACTTACACTTGAGCAAGGAAACTTATGATTTAACTAACACTTGGACAAAGAGACTTGTTTTGTGACCTACTATATACTTGGGCTGAGAAACTTGTTGCTTGACTTGAACACAGTTTGAGCGAAGAGACTTGTTTTGTGACTGACACTTTGGATAAAGAGATTTGTTTTGTGATGTACAGTATTCTTATGGGCAGAGAAACTTGTGACTTGACTTACACTTGACCAAGGAGACTTGTGGTGCGAGTGACACTTGGACAAAGAGACTTATGACTTGACTTACATTTAGACAAGAGACCTGTGACTTGACTTGGGAGTTGTGACCAAACAATTTGTGAATTGATTTCAAATGACATATTATCTGACTATGGCCTCGAAAAAGCACTTGTGACTTTCAACTTGCCAAATTGACTGTTATCATTTCCGCTGAGAAGCACTGTGTTTTCATTCTAGTTTTTGATGTAGATGTATGGATTGTTTGCCTTTTGTTGTTGCATTTCAATATGCAGTAGAATGTCTCTTTTATTTTTTATTCAGAGAAAGGAAGGGAACCTTTAGAGGGACTCCCTGAGCATTGGATTGCAGCTACTCACAGATCTGGAATGATTGTGTATATTCATCGGCAGAGCCGAGTGTGTACATGGTCCAGGCCATACTTCTTAGGCCCCGGATCCGTTCGGGTTTGTATTAGGTTTTCTAGCTCATTTGTCCGATTTTTTGCACAGTTCCCCATTATTTGTTTTATCATGAGTAAAGTCAGCATTTGTGATGAAAGTTCACAATAGTGCCGGAGAAGTGGTTACGGGCATTGCTGTGTGGGAAATTCTGTCTTATCTGCAAAATCTTCTCAGAAAATACTCCAGAAAGGGAATTTTCTTTTCCTATCCTAGGCAACCCAAGTCAGCCAGTTACTCAGAGGAAAATGAAAAACTTTGAATTTCTCTCCATATTTGAGAAATTTACTTTCTGGGTCTTTGAAAGGGTGGGGAATCCTTGGTTTGGCTCACTTTCTGATGATAACACTAGACAGCTAAATTATAACACCCTTCCCAGCCCTGGAAAACCCTTGGCACTGTTACTGATTACGTTCATTGTAAATATCCCTTAAAATCTCTTTGTGGTCTGTAATCATCTGTTTGCTTCCACTACACAGAAACATCGTGTTCCATTAGCATCCATTCCATGCCTACACTACATGAGAGCTAAAGACGAAGAAACAGCAAGTGCAGGAGGTTGGTAACTTACAAACTTACAATTTTTCACTAGCAGGATCCTGTGTCAGTTCTTGAGTTCATCATTTTATATCATGGCAAGTTTCTAGATTTCTCAGAAATTTTCACTGGTATCAGGAAACTTGTAAGAATTCAAAATTTTAGCAATAATTACCATAGTAAATAAAAATAGCAAATTTGCCAAACACTTATCAAGTGCTTTATTTAATGCATTCTAGTTCATACCGTTTGCTGAAAATAATTTTCATGAAAATACATGGTAGATGTGATTGTTTTAAATCATATGACAGACAAGGGGAAGAGGGTGACATGCGGCATTGGTGTCATAACTTAGTCTTTATTGGTACCCACGATTAGGATTTGTGTAGCCATAAGAGAAAGGTTCCATGAAATAAGGAATCTAAAATGCATGACATTGAATTGCAAAATTGTATTGGATGCAGTGTGACAACCACTTAGCACACCACTCACAAGGTGTCATGGTGGTCACTTCCGCAATGTGCCTCCCGTTCCAACCCCCCCTTCCCTACCTGCCCACCACTAACCATCTTGTAAAAATGTAAAAGAGGCTCTGATATTCAAGCCTTTTGCAAGTTAAATTCTTGTCAATTTTGTCATAAGCCTAAACTAGTTAAAATCCTTTAGTTTATGACATACAACCCCACGTTCTGTGTTGTCCAGTCACACTATTTTGCTCAGATTTATTTAATAAGTGTGTAATGCTTTGGTAGGACATCAGAAGAAGCGTTGTGTGCCTTCATCTTCATCTGGTAATGATGCAGGAGGAGGAGGAACCGGAGGAGGAGGAGGAGGAGGAACCGTATCAGAGAATAGTACAGCAGAATGTGCTGGAACATCACAGCCATCTCAGGTTCATGGAAGGACCAATGGGACAGTAGCAGGTACAATAGTAAATGGAAACAATTCAGATACAGGGAATGATGGGAAGAGAGGTGTGGCTACTGGCAAAGATGATGACCCGTATAAAAATAAAGTTCAGATGAGGCCTGATGAAAGTTTAGGTGAGTTGCATGAACATTTAGCTACTAAAGTAATGTGTGATGTATGTGAAAGATTAACATGTGCCACAATGGCTTGACTAGTTGGTATAGCCCCAAGGGGCCTGAGAATGTTTAGGAATGACAACCTTTTGTGGATAATTTGTAGAGGGCTTTGAGGTTCATTGGTTGCAAAAAGTGCTATTTAAGAACAGAGTAGTACAACTATTATGCACATTGCGTGATTATACATTTATTTTAAGTCTTGGCTGGGTTCATATGCAACCTTGGAAAGCCTTAATAGTCCTTGAATTGGAATGTTACATTTTGAAGGAGTTCACTATGCTTGAAGTTTTTTTTTTTTTGTTGTTGTTGTTTGGATGATGAATTTGGAAAGTTGCTTGAATTTTGTCAGTATAATCCATATCTTGATATGTTGTCATATTTGTAGTGTTATATTATGCCATATCCTTTAGACTTCATTGTGTGCTTTAGAAAAAAAATTGGTGTGTGAAAAGGGCTTGAAAGTGCTTAAAGTTTATCTGCTCAAAAGTGTACAAGCCATGGATTGGGATACCAGTATAGCAGCAGAATTCAGGAAAGCTTGATCAAGTTAGGGTACTACTAGGACAAGTCCAATAATTTCATTAAAATCTAGTAGGGATAGTGCAATCCCGTAGCCAGACAAGGTACTGAATGGGGGAATAGCTTCGGGGGGGGGGGGGATTTTCAGGAGGGCCAAATGTGTGAAAATGTATTTAGTCAGGGCCAACTTGACCACAACTTGAAACTTTCTAGGGGGCAAAAAAATTTTCAGGGGGCTTCACCCCCTTGCTCCCCCCGTCCACAAGGGCCTGGACTGCAGGCCTGGAATAGGGACTTACTTTTCTGTTGCAAATGTCTCAACTGTGCCAGCCACATGAGTGTCAGGTAGTGAATATTGCAGTTCAATAACTAAGGAGTTGGGACTTTTGTCCCAAGGATGACTGGTTGTGGATCTGGCGAGATTTACCTATTTGATACTTAGTGCAGGAACATTTATATGGATAGAGGTAGGAATCTTATGGTTTTGGCCTCCTCCCTTTGAAATAAGATGTTTTTTTTTCAGGCTCTCATAATGTAAAATAATTCAAGATGCAGTTTGTGTGATTTGATTGATTGTCATGTGTTTGAGAGGTATTAACATACAACTGAAAGAGATAAAAAAAAAATGCCTTGGGTAAATTTTGCTACTCTCAAATGTGTCATGTTAGAACCTGTGAGTAGGGGCATACAGGATTTTTTTTTTTTTTTTTAAGGGTGGCTGAGCCATTTTTGCCTGAGAAAATTGCCTAGCTTTTCCCAAAACTGCCAGAGAAATTGGTTATGCCTGACCTTAGGTAGGGGGTGTGGCTTGTTTGCCTATGCTCATTAGAGTAAATTGGCATTAAAAGGAGAGATACGACTGCAGTCAAGCAAGTACTGAAGGGATTGTCTCCTGCTAAACAAAAAAAATATTGTGTACTGGGATGATGTTTGCTGCACCTCTGAGGTTTGCATACATATATTGGCAGCTGATTCATGGAAGTATTGTATATTACATTATCTGTGTTTGTGTAGTGCAACACTAAATGTAAAATACTCTATTTGTGTTTTCATTAGAACCAGATGAATTGAATGTCTATGCCAGAAAGGTCTTTGAATTTGAAGATGTGGTGCTAAGAAGATTTCAGTAAGTTTTCATTATAAATTACAGCTAGGAGTTATTAATTTGGGTATTATTTTCATGAACATTTTGGGAATCTGCTAATCCTACTTTTCAAAATGAGATTCTTGCAATTCATTATAAGATGGACACAGTTTCTGTGTTCAGAATACAGCATTGCAGAATTGCAATGAGTGTGAGAGATATTAGATTAACAAAAATACCTTACGTCTCACTTTGCTCAGCTAGGTTTGCATGTGTGCAGACTGGTTTACATGACTTTTTAGCTCATACCAGCAAGGCTGGTGTGAGCTTTTGTGATCTCAGGGTGTCTGTCCAGGGAGTTGTTAGGATGGAGATACAACTTTCTATAGACTCTTTGAAGTAATGTGCATTTCCGACGGTAATCTTGCTTTTCTCCTCAAAATTCTCATCTCAATGCCTAGAATACCTTAGATCAGTGATGCATTGTCAAAATGACAATGAGAACGCACACCCCTCACATTGTACTCGTTAACTTATCGTTGCCAGCCGTCATGCAAAAATGTGAAATTTTTACCTTTTGTTGTTATTCGTCACACTTAACATCACTTCATATAAATTCAGCACAGATTCCTTTTTCAACTAACTTTTCAAAAATGTTTCCTAATGATGGGTGAATTTGCTAAAATCTGAGAGAAATGTATAGACTTGAACAATGTTTCCAACAGATGATGTATTGAAATCGTGGGGGCACAACTGAAATACGTTATTTAAACGTTTGTTGCCAGTCGTTTTACCAGGCATGAGCTTTTTCCTCTTCGTCGCGGATTTCCACGTTTTTAGTCACTGCTCCGCGGAAGAATTACAATTCCGCTTTTTTGTATATTATCGAAATTATTTGTGATAATAAAAACGGGCAGAAAAATGTGGACATTTCTTTTAAGCTTAGCAGTGCATTAACTTGTAAAAGTAAGCCCATTAAACTCTACAGCACTAATATAACGCTCGTACGTGCTTACTGCACGTAAGTACATACGGAAGCAATGCGTACATTCTCGCGGTCATCTGTACCACTAGATGGGTAATACCATGCTTGTCCGTTCTCAAACTAGAACGTACATAGCTGTGCAGGCGTCGATATTGTGTGTAGCATGCATATCATGCAAGGGAAGGGCCCACGTGATCGATCGTCCAGCCCTACGTACATATTGCATGTATGCATTGAACTGCTGTGTGCGGAAAATGGGAGTTACATTTCCAAAACATTCTGAGATAAAAGGGATTCTCGTTTTGTGACTTTGACAAAATTGCTAAAAACAAGTGGCTCTAGCCATAGCTGGAACGTTCGTGCACTGTGGATAATCAGGTATTTGAATGGAAACATCGCCCTTTGAAGAACGTTGGCTCGGTGACTGTATTCATAATGTAACCTTAGGCCTAGCCTAACGCTATGACTATAGCTTGGCTTACAGTTACATTAGGAAGTCTGGAACTACGTAGGCTACTGTGTGTCAATCCTGTAGCACCGGAATCGGCGGTTACTTACTACCAGTCGTTATATGCAGCAAATAGACTTTTAAAAAATTCTAGTTATAAATAACCTGACCAGCCTAACATTTCGTTACACGGGCATAGCTTACATGCCTAGTCCAAGCCCCTAGTACTGAGTAAGGTAACAATAGCCTAGGCCTAATGTTAGGCTATAAAATGAATCAATGAATAATGAAGACTGGTAGGCCCATATACCTAATGTTATGCTGATATTAAGTCAAGTATAACCTGGCCTTACAGTTAATGCAGATGGATGAGATGACAAATAGGGCCTAGGCTACAGGGGGCTACAGGGCAGAGTTAATAAAAATGTGTCCTACAGTGCATTTCATGCAATCTAAGCAGCCAAAATTTCAAAATTTTCTCACCTCAGTCCCAACCATGGTGGGGCTGAGGTGGGCCAGGTCCGACCTGCCAGTGAATTTCCTCTTTTTTTCGAAATGTCAGGCTCATGCCTGGTTTTACTGAAAATCCTGAATAAGCTTGTACATCGCCGGAAACACACCTCACTTCAAAGCATGTTTAAACAATGGTCTTTGTATTGGGATTACCTGGAAAAGAAAGGAGGGGATCACAATTAAAAGGGTTTAGTCTACAGAGACTAAATAATAAGAACAGAGAGACCTGTCAATCAAATAGTGGTGCCTGAAAAGAAAAACTGTTTTCAAGTACATATTGTCTGACAAGTTTGTGCATTGTATCTCCATCCTAACAACTCCCTGGTCTGTCTGTCTGTCTGTCTGTCTGTCTGCCTGCCTGTCTGTCTGTCTGTCTGCTATTCCCACATCAATCAGTGGATCTTGATGAAACTTGAACACAATGTTCCTTGGGTGGTGGGCCATTTCGGTTGTTCAGGAATTTTTGGTCCAAGGTCCCATGTGGGCCCTATAGACCATGCTTCTCCGACAGATTTCTCTTGTACAACGTTTATGGTTTGTCATAGTGAAACTTGGTAAGTGGTACCTAAAGGGTGTCAAGGAATTTTGGGTCCAAGCCCAAAATGGGGCATTGGGTCCATTTTGTGAAATATTGCAAAGTGATTAACTTTTCTTCCAATTAGTGTTAAACAGAGTTGATGGCCTGTTAGTTAGATGAGGTTTTACCGCTCAGTTTGTAACCAATTGGTTTAATTTGGGCCGGCCACAGCTTTTTCCAGTTTTCCCTACTCCATTGCTTATGCTGAGCACCAAGCACAATGGCAGTAGGTTCCATTTTTAAAGTCTTTGGTATGACCTGGCCAGGATTCAACCCCCCCCCCGACCTTCCAACTGCAAGTCGGATGCTCTAACCACTTAACCATGCAGTCGGTCTTTGATGGCCTGTTATAAGGATGCTTGGTTGGTGATCTGTTTATGGTATTGTGGAATATTGGTCTAAGGTACCATGAACCATTTTATGAAAATCTGCAAATATACTTCTTCATCTACAATTGCCCATATTGAGAAGATGATCCACATGATTTTTTGTGGAGGTCAAAGGTCATTTGGGCTCACCAGAGGTAAAAGATTAAATTCAACCAATGACCAAAAGAAATGGGACATCTTGCAAAGATGCTAAGTATCTCAATTTTAGGTGAAATTATTAAGATTTTTATCCTTAAAGTGGGTATGACATGGCCAAATTAACTTTTGTGTATTGCAAGATTGGATACAGTATTGTAAAAATATCATTTCACACACAGTTAAAAGTGGTGAAATTCGGCATAAACGGAATTTGAAGGAAAACGTCCATAAATCCTTTTTCCAAAAATGCAACAACTGGTCACATGATCATATGACGTCATTGGCGGCAGAAATGAATCTGTCAAAAATCAAAACAATATAACACGAACAGACGATCAGCTGATCGCACATTCTATAGTACTAAGTCCTGCAGTGCTAGTGTTTGTACAGGCCAGGACTGCCTGTACTTTCTCTAATATTGTGGAGCTTTGCCTGCATATAAAACCACTGGCAGTTTTAGCATTATTTAGTGCATACACAATACCTTAATGTATAAGTACATATGAATGCACATCACATTATAGAACTGCCTGTGCATAGAACTGCTACTACTTAGCCACAACGTACGTATGCCGTATCGGGTCTCATCCTACAGAAGTAAATTCTGTATGCTTGGTGTTTTGCTTAGCCTAGATTTTGTTGTTCAAGGAGACACACAAAGGTAGGTGCCTCCATCTGTTAAAGTGAAAAATGTCTATGCTAGAAAGCCTCCATTCGTAGGCCTAATCGTCCAACAAGGCATCGTTTTCGTAGTGAAGCCTGTTGCTAAAGCACCATAACGTTTCGTTACTGTAGTGTTACATTAACGCTGTATGCTAAGTAATATCCGAAACGTAAAGTAATAAGGATTACACAGTCTTTGTGTAAGCGAGTCAGCAAAGTAGGCAACTAAGTATCTCTTACCTTCGCTTTGCGGCTCTGAAAGTAGAAAATAAATCTCAGATATAGGCGACAAGACTCCATTTTGTAGCGCAAACTTTTCCATATTCGCGAACTAAAGGTAAAGTAGTGTTGCTTCAGTGACAAAAGTACTGCTGTCCCATAACTCTTCAGGAAATGCGAGGGAGAATATACATTCTCTTAAGTTACGAATAGCACTAAAATGTTGTCGCCATTTTGTGGCCTCTTGATGCATAGGCCTACAGCGCTATGACTGAACATTGGAGACTAAACCATTTTGGACCTAATTCTTCCTTTCAAATTGGCCAAAATTTCGTCGGTTAAATTTTATAAAAAGAATAATTAAAAAAAAAAAGAGAGAAACGTGATAAATCATCATATTAGTGCAAAGTAGTAACTTTTGGATAAATATTTATTATTCTTCGAAGTAAATGGCAAATTTAATGAAATTTATAGATAGTATTTCGGGATCTCTAATTGCACTGGTTCGGGACATTGTGCAACAATGCATGAGCTGGCTAGTGGCGTTGCTAAGCCTGCCTCCAATGACGTCATTTTCGTGAGACACGCTAATGGTAATTTTTTGGCTTTTGGGTGTCAGATGGGCTGCACATGGCCTGTATTTGAGAATTTATATGGCTGTTTTCTAGTATATGTGAAGCTATTTTCGTGTGGAAAACATTCCTATCGTTACAAGCTGTATCAAAAGATTGTTTATTGAAAATTTAATTTTGGCTGTGTCATACCCTCTTTAATTCTGCCATTATGAAAACCCGCATCTAATACCAAATTTTAATATTGCAGAATCTCTGCCCACAAAGCAGAGGACAGTTGTGAAAGTTCACTATCATATTTGATTGACAGCCCTCGTCCTTATAGGGACATCCATGTGAGCATGCATCAATTGTAGATTGGAATTAATTAAATGCTACCATGGTTTATTAGTTTTAAAAAGAGAACTAAGTTACTGACCATTTGGATCAGATA
>WURT03016915.1:0-16051 GCA_009936505.3 Holothuria glaberrima | reverse complement strand
AAGAAAACGACAGAAGCTATTTCTGCAAGATGGGGATCCATCACAGAATTCTGGTCACGCAAAAGCAGAGTTTTGCAGAACTTGGATTGCATGTTTTGAAAATTCCACCTCGAAGCCCGGATTTGAATCCGATTGAAAACGTCTTTCATATTGCCAGTAAGAAGTTGTGCAAAGATGCTTTGGAAAAGAGAATTCAAGATGAAACATTTGGGGAGTTCAAGAAATGCGTCATCCGTTTTTTGAAGGCTATACCGAAAGTGACAATTGACAAAATAATTTTTTCGATGCATAAACGTGTGGAAATGATCATTTCAAATAGAGGAAATCAGCTTAAGTATTAAGTACATATCATTCAAACTCAGTAAGTGTAACCTGTATACTGATGGCGCTATCGACATTTAGAATAATTATACTGAGCCTGATATTATGGTTTACCACCCGGAGATAACATTTTACCGTCAAATTATTTCGTAATGGAGAGAAATATGATGGAAGTACGGTACATTATATGACCAAGGACAACCTTCCAACATTTTGCATACCTTGTTCGTGGTTATATGTCATGGTGCTGTCAAAATTCGCAAAGGTAAACAGGGTAAACCATCATAGCAGCTTAAAGTAAACAGTACACGCTACTTATTTTAACACTAAAGGCTGATGGTTTACCATTAATGGGAATCACGTGTCAATAATACGGTAAAGGTAAAGGTAAATATACATACTGCCATCTATTTAAGAAAAGACTTCGTTTATTAAGAACTTTTGATACACGACGCTAGAAATTTACAGTGTGCCCCCCCCCCAACAACAACAACAACAGAAGAAACATGAATAAACAAAGTAATTAATTTGTTAGCAGTACTTCAAAAACTTTCTCACTGGCAGTAACTACTACAATTAATCTGGTAAATCAATGTATTTTCTCTCATATTGTAAATAGACCTAAATAAATGTATAAATCAATGTATTTTTTCCTCATCTTTAAAAAATATATTTTGTTTCATCTGATAAATCGAATGTATTTTCCTCTTTCTTGTAAGTAAATATTTTTTCTCAGCTTTTATATACATGTATTTTTCTCAGCTAGTAAATCAAATATATTTTTCGGTTTCTAGTAACAAAATATTTTTTCCCACCTTTTATATAAATGAATGCTTCTCATCTCGTAAATTAAATATATACTTTTTTAAATTAACGTATTATTCCGTTTCTTGTAAATAAAATGTAGTTTCTGTTTCTTGCCCTCATATGGTAAAATATCACTCGGATTGTTGCAATTCTTTGAGGTTCTCAATTATAAACAACGAAAAGCAATGACCACAAGGGGGAACGCACTCTTGCTCGCTTGCTGGGATTTGACTTCGAAAGGTGAATTCATTCCACCGGACGGACATCATCTCTGTTTCCCGTTCCTCAGTAACACCACCCTTTATAAATAGTAGTGCGTGCTTGCTAGTAGCAAATATGGGTGTCATCCCAGCTAAGTTGAGATCCTTGGAAAAGTGTGTCTTGGGGGCCGGCAAGTGTACCAATCCACCCTCCAACATTAACAATAAATCATGCCACGCAATGAGTTCTGGCCTCCACCTAAAATCATTTAGAAAAATGATCTCGGCTTTTTCGGACCTACCCAAGCAAATGTGCTGCTTGCCGGGTTTGAGAAAGCCTCATATATTACAGTTATGGGCAACAGAATGAATGTTTTCCCACAGTTTGCTGGTCCTGTGATGAGGATATTTCGGTATTTTCTGCAGCCTTTCTCAAGCAGCTCCCATACGGCCTTAGCAAATTGACTTGGAACAATGCCATTTCGTCTCATGATATCATTGGCCAATGTGACCCATCGACCCCCGCAGCCCTGTACGCATTCCTAGTGCTTTTGCTCCACAAGGATCTCGATGAGAGATTGCGACTGCCTCCGGAGGGTCTCTTTTGCCGATGTCATTTCCCATGCTACCTGTCGAAATATAAAGTAAGAAATAAGCTTAACACTCGATGAAACCAGTTTTGTTATGTTAGGACACACATTATAATAGCCAAAATTATAATGTACATCTGTATATCTAGAAAGAGAATAGCTTATATTATACTTCTGCATAATTAATATATAATTAGTTACTAGTATAGCTCAGCTTTGCGATATCTTTCCTATTTTATGGAGCCTGACGATTTGCCCCAGAGGAAAAGCACGTATAGCACGTGATTTACTGATCTATTTGTCAAGTCAGTTATTTTAAACAGCATTTGTATAGGATCAAAATTTTACCTCCAGGGTATCTGCCTCGCATTTTGGGCCTCTGTTAATTATGAATTCCGCCAAGTCTGTTTTACCAAGCAACTTTTGCTAATTTTCGAGGGCTAGTAGTTCCAGCCATGTTTTAATGCCTTTCTCTATGATGATTTCCGACACTTCGTAAGGAGTCAGTCGGGGCTTCTTTTTTTTTCTCGTCCCATCTCTGTTCGTACCCGTCATTTCATTAACCCGACGGCGACCTGTCGGGTTGATCAAATCAGGGTGACCATCCGATTGCAGGTAGTCCGTGTCTTCTTTAATCACGTATTTCCAAGCTGTGTAATAGTTGGTGTGACTACCAGAAAAGTGACAAATCATCCCATATTTTGATAATAGGTACCCCTTCACAGAGAGCCATCGGTGTAACGAGGACAGTTTTACAGCCATATGGTAATGCAAGCCCCCTTCGGCGTGCTTCTCTAAGCAGCATACCCACTGTGTGACCTCTGCACCAATATGAGCAAAGCTTTCCAGGACTTTGTTAGCAAAGCATTGTCTCGTGGGGGTTGCAACAATGTCGGCTTGGCTGTAGGTTAAGAGGTACACCGAACGTACCTGACGTGCACCAAGTTCTTCTCCCTCTCCCTGTGTGCCCACGAAATTGATTGTAGAGCCTTCTGTATTTTTGCTCATAGACGCCATGATGACCAAGTAAGATCGTGTATTGCTTTGCAAGTATGTTGTCATTCGAGAAATGCATTGTTTCTCACATACCAGGCATTTCATCCCCGAATTTTCAATTCTTCAGTGAAAGGATATAGCAGTATTTTTCACAGCGCCCTCATATGGCCTTTGCTTGCACTGTAATTACGGCATAATGCACGGCAACCATAATCAGGTAGCCCCCCCCCTTTTTTGTCGGGACGAACCAGAGAATAAAATGGTTGTACCCCTAAATCATCCTCGACAACAGCTGAACTAGAACTGAGCATATCGTTGGTCTATATTTGTACAGTAGTTCCAACAATCGCCGCCAAAAGTAAATGAAACAAACCCCCATTCCCCCGTTTCAATGTTGGTAAAGTTATTTAGCCCAAGCAATCTCTTCAAACCTTACCATAATGGACCAACATTGATGGAGGGGGATGGGGAGGACAATACGCCTTGATTGTCAGCTTGTTTCATTTGTTTTGGCGGCGATTGTAGCAACCAAAACTGTAACTGGCTCTCATTCAGTGTTACTTTTGAAATATTAGACTAGGTCAGGCTCAATACATCTTCATATGTAAACTTAGGATAGCATAGCAGCCAAAGCAAGTACTTCTGAACAAAAAATTATCGTACGGAAAAAATTATGTAAGAAAAGTTTTCGAAAATATTAGACAGGGCTTAGTTAGAGTATTTTATACATGCGTTCAAGCTATTTTATGAAATGCCATGCCATCTAGATAATTTTGGATGGCATTAAATTTTACGTTTGATTTGGCTACTCTGAGACCGAAACACTTCGACAGTAATCCTTAGTATAAAAGCCTATATTAAACTGAAATTTAAAAAGACTAGGAGGGATCATGGGCTCAAATTTCGGACAACATCCCCAGGGTTTAAGAAGCTTAAAAATTGTTTATTATCATTGATTTTAAAATGATACTAAATAAATGTTGCTAACCTCGTCCTATTTTATTGTAGTTGTATCAGGCTTATGGGGTGGATGATTTGGAACAGTTTGGGGGAGTTTCAAATAGATTAATCTGAACATTGCCACGTGCATTGCACGGTGAAAAAAAATTTAGAATGCAGCTCTGTCATTGGTCAAAAGCTATTGGGTATGGCAGGTATGGTATGGTAAGATTCATACTTTTCTCAATAATTGGGGGAATTTGAAGTTATTTTTGTGAAATAATATGTTATTAATTTGCATATATGAGAAGGTTTTGTTTCATTCATATCATTAGTCTAGTTATATGTTGAAAGATTTGGCCGTTTCATGGAAATTCTCCTACACTTAATGTCATGACGATGTCGATTCTCTAACATTTTCTCGAATTTTCAAGTAAAATTAGCCATTTTTCGAAAATAGTGACGTCACATCACTGAGTGGTAAGCATGAGTGGTTATAACATCGATGTCCCAGGGACTTCTGGATCATGTCCTGCAGTGTCAAACAATGACAATGAATGTTCTGAGTGCTCTTGTAGCTATTTATCATATGTAGGGCCTGATTGGATTCAGTGTGTTTATTGTTTGGGGCTGTGTATGTATAGTCTGTAATGAAGGGAGTACTGATCGTCAGCATAGTTGTCTGACTTGGCATGATGAACACTGAACATAACCATAAATGGACCTACATTTATTACATCTTGTACATACTTGAACTCTAAGACTGCCTCAGGTCATTACTCTTCCTAGTTAACTTTTTTGCTTGAGATGTATGACTCCACCATGTAAAATCTTTTTTCTAATAATTCATAATTAATTGAGACATTTTATGTCAAGGTCCATTGAGCCTGCCAAAGTTACCCTGGATTTTGAAAGTCCATTTCACTGTTTAACCTTTGACCATGTGTCCAGAGATCAGGGGAAGAGATTTCTTGTCAAGGGTGGGGGGTTGCATACTTGGCAAAGCGAGGGAGAGAAGGGACCGATCCTCAGCGCGCTTGCATGGGAGTGGAGAGGGTGTGGGAGGGGGTGTCCCCCTCCCACAGTGTGAAGCTTTTTTGTTTTTTAATGTGAAACAAAGTTGTAAGAGTTCAGGAAATTTCCTGATTTTCATGGAATTGCAGTTCTTGAGTAAAATTTTCAGAAAATCCATTTTGCTAGACAAAAAGTTTCGCAGTGATCGCTATGGGTGGAATGGCCAAGGATGTATAAAATTTAGGGGTTTTTTTTGGGAATCTTTTTACCAAAAATGTTAATTTCTACTGCATGAAAATACTTGAAGAACAGAAAAAGATTGCACCATTTTTCACCTAGGCCTCCTCCTGATCTGAAAAGTTTTCTCAAAGGGGACCCTCCCCTTGGACCCCTGCCTCAGGTTGGCAATCCTGGACAACAAAGTTTCAGGAAATGAATCTCTACTTTGCTTACATCTCTGGTGAAAATATGCAATTTGGTGCATACTTTATGGTATTTTGTATGCATAAGAAGACATATAATCAGAAGCGTAACGTAAGGGGGGCAGGGGGCCGTCGCCCCCCACTTGTCGTCCTGGGATGGTCTGTCGGTACATTTGCAGATCTTGTCGGTTCATCTGCCAACTGTGGAACTTAATAGGCATATCGTATATTTAATATGCTCAGAAAGTATTCCACATGGCTCTTTATCAGGTCCGTGGGCAGTAAGTTCTGTAACAATTCTTTCTGTAACTTCAGAAAGTTTTCACGCACTACACACGCTTTCATCTTCAGTTCTGCCTAGCTGTAACATCTGCCATTTCCAACATACTGGATTTATTCAATGTTAAAGGTTCTACAAATACTGTAGTCATGATTCAATAGAAACACGAAAATGAAACATTGCGAAATTCTAACCTCTTTTTCCTATCTTTTGGAAGATTCTTCAACCCGCTGACCATCGTGGCAAATGTACATTGTAAGGAAAAAGATTTTTCAGTTTTGTCTGGGAGCCTAAATGAGTAAGTTGAAAAAAGTACTCCCCAAAGAAGACCATGCATTCGCACCGTCAAATTTCTTAGTTTACTCTTAAGAAGGGCAGATTTTTTAATAAAAACCCAAACTTTTTCAACTTTCCTTAATGAAAACAAAAATATGAAATCTCTTGTAATGTAATCCCATTTTTTCGGCGTACAGCATCATTTCGGCAACCTATTGCTCCTGTCAGGGCTTAGAGTAGCTGGCCCCTAGTCGGGTGCTTGGCCCCCATGTCAGTAAATCCAAGCACCACCTCTGGCTGAGCCTGCATGCAGTTTTTCCTTTGGGCAATGAAGTATACCCCCAAACATTGAAGCATTTGCCACCATTTTACATCTGGCCCTCCTCCTCTTGGACTCCTCACCAGGATGAGAGAAAAGTTTTAGGCCAGATATCCCCCACTTCCAAAATCAAATCGACGCCCCTGGTCATTGGTATTTAGTAGTTTTATGAACTATGAAGGTATGGGAAAATAAAGCAAGATTTGGGGTGGATGGGAGGGGGGTGTCAAGAGTACGTGGTGACTTAATAAGTGATAACCCTTTGACAACATTCACTATATGCTCTCGGTACATTTACCTTATTTTCATCCCTGCCCCCACTTCTATCACCTCAGTTACGCTACTGCGTATAATAATGTACTTTATGAACTATTTTTCCCAGCTTGCTAAGGCAAACCGGTTGCCCCAGCAAGCTGGGATGGTCTATCAATGCTAATAACATAATCTTATTCAGTTGGATCAGTTTATATCATCAAAAAATTGATATCAACAGCTTACCTAAAATAGAAGGAGACCAGCAGAACATAACACTATGCAAACATCCAGCCGCGAATGGTGCGCACCGTGTGCTATCTGTGAGCATGCAGTGCAAAGGTACACTTCACTTCATCACCGCTCCAGGTGTATCGGACCTGGGCACAATTTTGACAACTGACTGATGATCACCAACCGACAGTTTAGTTACGTCTAGTCTAGAAACCTTGGAGTAGTTAAAACTGAAGGTCGCTTATTTTTATTATTATCTCATTTGCTTTTTTCAGTTTTTCTTGAATTATTTTTTCGGAAGTGTACCTGAAAACTGCGGGGTTAATTATGTTGGACAACCCTCTTGTCAAAAAGTGGAGGGGTTATAACACCCCGTTTCTCCGCCCCTGCCAGGGATACCTACCATTGATTTTGAATTGTAGCCAAATCAAAAGCCAAGGGATTAAATGTTATAGTCAAGCTGTAAAATAACAAATCTGCTCATGATTTCTGATTTTTCATTCCTTGCCAAAGGCCGAAGGAATCTATGCAATGGTGATATTGTGTATATGTGTGTGTGTATGTGACGGCTTAGCTTGTAAACACGATATCTCAAGATAGCAATGACACTCTTTTCATATTTAGTATATAGATTTGTCATGTTGAGAGGAAAAAACCTGTTGTTTTAGGTAGAGGTCAAAGGTCATTTGAGGTCACCAGAAGTCAAAAACTGAAAACCTTGTAAACACGATATCTTGAGATAGGAATGACTGACACTTTTCATATGTGGTATGTAGATATGTCATGTTGAGAAGAAGAAACCTATCATTTTTGGTGGAGGTCAAAGGTCATTTAAGGTCATCAGAGGTTAAACTGCAAAAACCTTGTAAATGGCTTGTAAACATGCTATTTTAAGACCAACACTTTTCATATTTGGTGTATAGATTTGCCATGTTCAGAGGAAGAACCTATCATATGTGGTGGAGGTCAAAGGTCATTTGAGGTCACCAGAGGTAAAAAGCCGAAAACCTTGTAAACATGATTTCTCGAGATAGGAATGACCAACAATTCTCATATGTGGTAGATAGATTTGTCATGTGAAGAAGAAGAACAGTATTGTTTTTGGTGGAGGTCAAAGGTCATTTGAGGTCACCAGATGTTAAACTCAGAAAACCTTGTAAATGGCTTGTAAACACTCGAGGTAGCAATGACTGACACCTCATGTTTGGTACATAGATTTTTTATGTTGAAAGGGATAAACCCTATTGTTTTTGGTGGAGTTCAAAGGTCATTTGAGGTCACTAGAGGTCAAAAGCAGAACACTTTGTAAACACAATATCTCAAGGTAGGAAGCTTGGATAGATATCATATGTAGTATGTGGGTGGGTTATGGTGAGAAGATGAACCCTATTGTTTCTGATGGAGGTCAAAGGTCATCTTGGGTCACCTGGGGTTAAAGTGTGAGAACCTTCTTTACACGATTTTTCAATGTAGAAAGCCTGGATAGATTTCATTTGTGGTACATGGATGCTTTATGGTTGGAGGAAGAACCTTTTTGTTTTGGAGAGATAAAAGGTCACCTGGGGTCTTGAGAGGTTGAAAAGCAAAATTTCCCAAGAAAATCCCAACATTTTCTATGGCCAGGAATCACTAAGCCTTTGGGCTTTCTGGTTTATAACATATGTGTGAAAAGCCTGCCAAAGTTTCCCCAGTTTACTTGATTTTTTTTTTTTTGCAAAGGGTACATATTCAATACCTGCTACGAAGGTCAGTGATGTTGCGACAGCAAGCAAATATATGCACTGCAATGCATGCAGCTGAATGTACTACTGTATGAGCATGGAAGTACTTCCATGGTATGAGATCGGTAATTCTGTGAGAATTTGTGAGTTGGGAATTATGTTTTCTTGGTTTAAGGATCTGAAGGTAGAGTTTTGTGTTTTGTGATTCTGCGGAAATTTGAAATGTGGGTTTTTCAAAGAGATAGGTGGGTCAGCGGGTTTGGGTGTTCAAACGCGGGTCAAACCCGTGAAATGGGGGTCACTTGGGAGATCTGGATATGATGCAATGATGGCTGTCGCACACATGCCTGATAGCATTAGCTCTAGACTTACTTTACCCTTCACTTTTACTGACTGTTCTGTTTGCATGTGTAAAACAAAGTACAGCCCCCAGAATAGATGAGCGAGAATATCTGATTCTGTTTTTTATTGAGAAATTAGTCCCAACTTGCGAACCAGCTCCAACTTTGTTTTCTAGTAGAGGACAGAACAGTCTGTAGAGCCGGAAACATTTTTCAAAATCATAAAAAATACGGAATTCTCGCATCTCTGAATAACTTAAAGAGGTATCCACACAATGCTGTGTGAACTGTCTACTACACAGGGTACACAACTCAGTGATCTGCACAATGAGTCATTGTTTACTAATCAGAATGGTGCTGTTGTTACCATTTATGTTAATGAAAGTGTAGTCAGTTATTGTTAATAGAGATATGGGGATATTCCAAAATATGTTTGGGGTGATTTATCAGCCTCCCTAAGAGAGAAGAGAAAGTATCTTTCAGCATAGAGACAGACTGACAGATATCATTTCAGGTCTGCAAGGTAAGAAAAGAAGGATCAGTTGGTGTTTCTTTCCTGTCTTAAATTTTCTCACAACATGAGGACAGAATTGATTTTAATCACAGACTCTTTCATATCAAAACTTTTGTTCCTGCTGGGAAAAGTTTTCACTGGTGACCTTCAATCCTCTGTTTAGTTTGTACTATGTATGTATCTAGCCTGTTGTGTAATGTTGTTCCATTGTTTTGCAATTACAGGAGGTAATGTAACTGCCAGAATGGAACTTCATGTGAAATGTTTGGAATTCTACATCAAAATAAATGAAACCAGACATATAGCAAGCTGTCAATCACAGAATGTTTGGCCACGAGCACTGTATGATATCATAGGTACCAGGAATGGAGGGTGTTCAAGGGATATACTGTATTTACATTGCATCAACATAGCCCAGACAGAGTTGCTCTTATCATTATATGACCATCTAGTTACACCCAGATGCATAGCCAGGAACTTGCCAAGGGAGGGGGGGGGGTGCAAAGCCTTTAGGCAAACTATCTAAGTGTAGTGGCATCGTAGGTTGTGCAAAGTATGCAAGAAAATTTTGGCTGAAAATGCCTCTCAGATTGTTAGAAATGGCCTTTCCAGGTCTTGTAAGTTGCATCCAAATATTTTCTAAATTTTGAAATCTCTTGTTCTGAAAATTGACTTTTGTTACTATAGCCTATAATCACAGGGAGTAACTAGTGATAAGTCTGGTCATACGAGGCTCCCATAGCTTTTCTTCTCAAAAGTGTTCTGCATAACAAGAGCTATGGATGTTGCATCATTTGAAAATTTGAAAGTTTGTGCAAAACAAAGTGAATAATAATCGTGTGGTACAAAGGCAGTGACCCTCAGTGTGATAGCCATACTTCTTGAAAATAAAGTTATCCACTTTATACCTTACTGTTTGTTGCCTTTCATTATAAGTCTATAAAGCATGAGTGTTTCCCATGAAACAATCATAATATTTGTCTCCCAAAGTAGCCGTACTATCATATAGTGTGTATTACTGCCACATTCCCATCTGCAGAGTATTACAAGAGAGAGAAATACCCTTCCAAAACTTTGCTTCTAACTCAATGCTTACTGTAGGAATTAATAGTCGTGGGGTTATAATTGGTGTGATTATGATAATGCATGGGCAGGTTGCCTAACTGTACTTCAGAGTGAATCCCTGGCTAGTAGTTTAGTGATGTCACTTTCCTTGAAATCGTGATTCTCGTGGCAGGAATTTAATTATAATATTGCATGGGGATGGGTACAGATGTCCCTTCACCAGGTATAGACCCTCCCCCCCCCCCATAAAGTCCTAAAAACAAAATAAAACAGGCACTCTTGTTAGTGGTGTGTAATTGTCCTTTTGAAATGTGTATTTTATTTTGCCTCAAAGATGTGGATACAATGACCTCCCCTTACACCTATTTCAATGGAACAGCAGCTTTGATACTTTTTACTGAAAAGAGCAACGAGCCACTGCCTCAACCAATCTTTGATTATTAGATCAACTTACAAAATTTTTTACTTTTGTTACAGTTCTAGTATCTTACTTGATGTTTCCAGCAAAACTTGATTGCATACCCAATGTAAGTTAGGAGCTACTCTTCTAGTGTGAACAATAAATCAAAACTTGTCACATGAGTTTAAACAACTATTGCTAATGCAGTATGCCCCTTTGCCAAATGTGTAAAATTTTAATCGTGTGACTCCGTTTTGCCATTCACTTATTTGTAGGATGCCGGTATACAATGTTGCCATCATGTGAACATATCGCACAGACCTGTACAATAGAATAAAAAAAAAAACTTTTTTCCTGTTTCGTCTGCTGCTAGAAGTATAATACTTTCCCATGGCAGAAATTCTTTGTCGTCAGACAGGATGATAAAACTGAGATGAAGCTGCAATTTCATCCCTAGTGTGAATTGCTTTTGCTTTTTGTTTCCCCTTTTCTATGAATAACTAAAGCCTTTTTTTTTTCTTTTTTTTTTTTGTGAACTTTTTGTTTCACATGTCATGCCAACGTGGAAGACGGATGTAAACAGAGCAACTTTGTTAGTAAATTGTCATTACAGAAGTGTATCAATACTTTTATAATGCTGAGGAGGCAAATATTTCACCCTTGCCAGAAATAGCAAACCACAAAATCTTTAGAGTTGTAGTTTAATTTTTATGTTTTATTTATTGCTTTGTTGTAAAAGTTGTGATTGTTTTTCTAAATGGTGGAAATTTTTTTTTTTTTTTTTTTGTTCATGATTTGTAGTCATAATTACTCATCTATTTGCAAAGAAAAATAAGTGTCCAGTATTGTTTGTGGATTTTTTTATCGTCACAGCAGGGTTTGAATATATAACAATTGTTTAAGTGATTTGACTGGTTTGTGTGTCAATTACCTCAATAACCCTTACCCCTAACCTAACTTTTTGAAGTATAAACTTTCCTTCTTGTGGTTGGAGGAAATCCTGAAATCTGATATTTCTAAAGATTGTTTATATATGTATGGATGTTTGTTCTTGTTTCTCAAAATAGGTTTTTAATAGGTTTTTTTTTTTACAACAGTGAACCCATTACTTAAAAATTTTCAATTTTATAGGATAAATAGGAAAATGGCTAATACCTGCAGTGCAATCACCCCAACTTGAATTTCCTTTCCCAAATATTCAAGTTATTAAACCATATATTGTTTTTTTGTGATGAAGTTTGTTTTGTTACAAAATTGTTCGATTTGTGAAAGTACATTCCTTAGTTTACTTTTATTGAGTGAAATGTAGAAAATTTGGTAAGTTCAGCCTGTTTCAAGATAAAGTTGGGGCAGGAAAGGCAACTGCTCATGTGCTGTAATCTATTTTCTTCAATGTAAGTATTACGAATATCCCTGGTTAAACCAAACCAGCAAGAGCTATCTATGTGACAGCTTCCATTTGTCCTATTACTAATGAATTCTGATATGCCGCCCTCTGTATGAGGCAGTAACAACCATGGCAATTAGTCATTGCTATCTGTTACAACATTGGTTAGGAGTGATGTGTACATTTGTATGATCAGTTGTTATTGGGGGTACTCCACTGGTTTATTGCTCTTAATTGCTCCACGGAAGGGCTGTGGTTGCTCAGCTTCCCAAGGAACATGCTGTATAGCCTTTGTAAGCAAATTCTGACCAGGCAATGATATGCATCCACCTAGCTACTTAATTACTAGCATCTGTGTTTTACATCTTAAAACCTTGGAAGGGAAAAGGGGGGCGGCATTGGTATGTTACATTCTTGAATTGTCATCCTGTTAATTTGTTGAACTTTTTTTAATTAGTAGGCACACGAATTGACCCCTTTTCGAAGTTGCATCCTTGGGTAAGGTATGTCTCAAGTGGATATGTTTAGTTAAAGAACAAAAAGTTTCCTTAATTGTCACTTTGGTGAATTGAGGGAAAATTTCCCCACCCACTATCAGTTATATCCCACCTTTACCCCTCCTCCAAAGGAAAAAAGAGAAAAGTTCACAGCCTTTAGTGATGACATTTTACCTTTAATGTTAGAACAGTCCCCTCTGCATTGAGATGCACCACCTCCAGCGGTAAATTTCCCATATCAATTGACAACCCCTCTTTTCAATGATTGGCAGTTATGATGGAATCCATGCAACCTCTTACAGAAGCCCTGTCCTGCAATATTTGAGCAGGGCTAATAAGTTTTTGCCCAAATAGCTTGTAAATTTACCTGTGATGTACAATGATGTGAAAAGTACTTCTGGGCTAAGTCATATTCCAAAACTTCAGTTGGCTGCATTCACCTAAAAGACATTCTGTTTCCTGTAACTGACATCTCATCAACTGTGAAGGGAGTCACGTAGTTGTGCAATGGTAATAATGTTCCTAGAAAGACTTTTGAGGGAGAGTTTGAATGTGCCTTATGTAATTGGATTGCTGAAACATTTCTGCTGTTTAGCTGGCAGTTGCCATAGCAATGTCCTCATTCAACTAACTGTATATTCAATGAAACATTTGACAGAAGTATGAACACACCCTCATACTAAGTTGAGGAAATGATGGTGTTTATGTATTCATTCTTGACGCAGCACAATGCTATTAATAGATGAAAGATGGTAGATTTATGACGAAAGCACCAGTTTAGCAAAATGTTAAACTAATTATCAGTGCTTCACGTTTATCGTATGATTTGTTTTAATTCTCTGTAAGAATGTCTGCATTGCATTTAAAACTGCTGAGCCAGAGGATTTTCCCCCTCGTTAAAATTCTTTCCTTTCCACATTGAAATTTACACTCTTCTCAAGATTCATTCCCATCACGATATTCATGTCATTTAAGATTGCTGTGTTACTTGGAAGTGATTAAATTATCAGTGACCCAATGTGCCCGAGGAAGGAAACTTACTGTAGTAGGGAACCAGTAAGAGGGTCATATACTTGACCTTATCAAGTGAACCAATCATTTCTCAGATTGCCTATCAGTTGTTAAGCTAACCTCACCAGTGACCCATTTTGAAGAGCATGAATAATGTTGAGAAAGACTTGAATGTAAGCACTAATTAATGAAGTTAAGTCTATAAAGAGTCACTGTTGACCCAAAAGAATTCAAAGTGGAGAAAAATTTTCTGGAAACATTATGTACTGCACTGCATGGGAAAGGAGTCCCTACCATGCTGACCATGAAAGCAAAACAAAAAAAAAGTGTAAAAAGTGTTACATGCAATTTTTGTTAGCCATACAATTCTTCACCATTTCTTTCAAGACAGCATTGCAAGGGGATTTGCAGTGTGTTCCCCCTGTTGGCACATAAAAAATGGAAATGGTACACTAGTTAGCAACTTAACCTCCTTTTGAAAGCCCAAATATCTGAAAAACAGCTGGGGTACTGTACCTCTGTTCCTGTCCAATCTCTCAGTCCCTCCCCCCTCCATTGCAAATACTGGATGTACCATAATAGAAAAAGTAGTTTTAAAGAGCACAGTCCCTGTGTATAGTCTATAGGGGCTTAATGCATCTAGAGTCTGCACCCTCTTGCACCCCCTTCCCCCTGCCCTCCATCCTCTCATCAGTTTAGGATGATGTTCACATTCTTGTTTGCATCTCTAGGTTCCAGTTCAGAAGGATGTTATTATTTATTGTATTAACATAGCCCATTGTGAGAAGCAAAGTTTATGTAAAGGTGAGCTAAATGAGGCTTTCCTGTCTAAGGTTAAAATAGGGCACAAATTATTTATGTAACTCTAAGCTGGATGGAAAAGTTGTTGTGCAACACTGTATTCATAAGCCTTTTATAAATGTTTGATGAGATACATTAATTTTACTTAAAAAGTGCTCGGGCACTGAAATTTGGAGGCAGTAGTTCCGAAGGCTAGGCTGTTGATCATCATCCCAAAGTGAAATGCAAGTTATATAGATAAGCATTATCTAGAGAGTCAAAACATTCATTTTCCAAAATGACAACAGGGTTTAAGGTAGATTGTTGGAAAGGGTCGGCATGCTACTGTGATATCTTCAGTAAGTAGAAAATTATCGGTTTGTAATGAAACTGTACATGTTTGTGGAATTTGAAAAATTGGACAAATTGGAAGAGGAGCAATAACATTTCCCCAAAGTCTTACCAGCTCCTCCCCATTAGCAGCCCCCCTCCCACACTCCCACTGGAAAATATAAGAGTGAAAATAATATGCTGCTACTTCATTTGAAACTCCCAGGAGAGCCGCTGTTTTCAAAGTGGTAAGGTAAAAGTGGTCCTGGTGTGTAAAATTTACCATATTCCTGTCAATCTCACATGGGTAGTTTTAGATGCACGTTATTATACCAATGAGAGTGGAGCCAATATTATTGATACCAATGCTTCAATTGGCTGATACCAATCTGATAGTATATTTAAAAAGTTAAATAGTACATTGTACAATAAAGCATAGGCTTTTGGGCACTACTACGAAGTGCTACAGTATGTCAATTACATGAGATATACTAAAATAAGGTAACATTTTTACAAGGTATAGTACTAGGATGTATTGTTTGGTAGTATTGGCATGTTATGTAAATTAATCCTATATCAGGGCAGGAGGAAAAGTGGGAATATAGGCAAGTGTATACCTTTATTGAATACTGATAATCAGTCCAGCACTACACTGTACATGACATCCGTCTTGCCGTTGCCTATTGGTCTGAGTTAAATGATAATTCTTGGCAGGATGTGCTAGCATTGACTACTCTGTTTTAGGGGCACATTTCTCTTAAAGGGAAAATGCAGTACCCCCAATTTGAAGTAGTGTACCCAGGTACACCACTTCAGGAATGGCTCCAATCAATCATGTGACAATATTACTTATTGCCTAAATTTATGCAGAATAACTCATTGGTTTACCCTCAATATTCAATGATTTTACACAGGAACATTATGAAAATACTCAACCTCCTGGGTGCCCCAGTTGGAAAAAGAGCTAATGTGTAAGGTGAAATGCTCTGTGCCCATCACCATTGACCCTGTTTGAGTTCTACCAATCTATAGTCTGCATAATAATGTCACAGGTAATTGCAGGCTGTATATAGAGCATTGTTGTATTGGTCATTGATTATGCAACAGCAACATGATTTATTAGAGGAATATAAACTAACCCTTAATTACTCTTTTAATGGCGTCACAATGGGAACATTCTGGTGTTACAATACGGAATAAGATATGTTAGCAATTTAATCCAAAATCAGTCAAGGGAGGTGAAGGGGAAGGGAAAGATAGGGAAGGGGCAGTATCACCTTTAAAAATCATTTTATTGTACACATCTGTCAATTAACTGCATCCATGCATTGCTCAAGCATATATATTTCAAATAA
>WURT03016914.1:0-25875 GCA_009936505.3 Holothuria glaberrima | reverse complement strand
TGCCTACCTACAGCTGTTTGCCTACCTACAGCTGTTTGCCTACCTACAGCTGTTTGCCTACCTACAGCTGTTTGCCTACCTACAGCTGTTTGCCTACCTACAGCTGTTTGCCTACCTACAGCTGTTTGCCTGCCTACAGCTGTTTGCCTACCTACAGCTGTTTGCCTACCTACAGCTGTTTGCCTACCTACAGCTGTTTGCCTACCTACAGCTGTTTGCCTACCTACAGCTGTTTGCCTACCTACAGCTGTTTGCCTACCTACAGCTGTTTGCCTACCTACAGCTGTTTGCCTACCTACAGCTGTTTGCCTGCCTACAGCTGTTTGCCTACCTCCAATAGTAACAACTTACAGTTACTGCATTGTTAGGACAGTTTGGAGAACCAGGTTAGGTGCTTCCTCTTATGAATACGATAAAGACAAAATGAACAATTCTTGTCAGATATGAAAATGAAAACCAATCTCCTTCACCAAGCAATTGGAGAAAGTCACAAATATAACGCTCTGTTAACAAAGTGTCATGAGGCATGTGCGATGTGTGTCAAAGCTGCTCAGGGTAAACAAAACAAAGATTATTTAGACTTACTAGTCGCACAAGTTGATTCAGTAAAAGGGGGTAGGCATTTACACCAGAATCCGTTGCCTACAGCGATGCAGGTACCACCATTAAGGCGTGGATTGTTGCTGCACTGCACCAAGGCTGATGAAAAAGAAACAATACATGAAATACTAGATTTTGTTATTAACGTTTAAAATTTTTTAATAAAACAATAAATTTAAGGGGTAGGCGGTAGCCACGTAGGCAGTCACTTGTGCCAAATGTTTTTTTTTTTCCGCAAATGTTTTCTTAAAGGAAATTATTGCGTGTAAATTGCACCAACATGGCATACACACGAAATACCTTGAATCGTTTTGAACCGATATAAACTCAATGAACTTTAGCTACAGCTTCATCTCCTCAATATTGTATGTTTTTCAAGAGTATTGAATGTTGCATCATATGGATTTTTGAAATTTCGGTGAACAAATTACTTTTATCCAACAAATCATCAAATTTCTTCAAGTGAGAACCTTATTTCTTGAGAGAAAGTTACTGTACTGCCTTATTTTAAATTTTGTATCACTGTGCACCATCGTGCATCACTGTGTATGGACAGTGTCTTGTGCGAAAAGTTTTCATAATCGCATTTTTTATGGACATTGTGTCTTTATAGCAAGTTAGCATTTTTGTGTTGGATGGTGTTAAAGACATAAGATACTTTGTAGTATTGCTGCGCTCGGTTTTTGTCTACCTGAAATTAGACTTCGTTAAAGGATGAATCACATTTAAGAGCGCATTTTAAGAAAACCCGTTGGCGCAAGGAACTGCCTATGAAGTTTCAGACAATGCTACCGTCTACCCTACCCGGCAATTACTACTTGAAGATATAAAATGTTTTGTTTCACCATCATGTTTCAAATACTCCATAGCTTCCGGAGTTTTGCTGCCTGGTCCCGAATCGAGGTGTTTCCTTAAACCGCACACTTTTGAGATTCTTTTGACACCTTTAGCTCATTCCATCTCGCCACTCATATCCCCAGCGCCTTTCGATTACCGATCGCCGACAAAGTATTTTGAAAAAGCTCATGAGGCATGAGGAAATGTGTGGAAAATCATAAGCACGCTTTAACACAGGTAACGTGTGGCAAACTGGGCTGGAAGTAAGTTATGTGTTGAATGGTGTGGTTATGAGTACAGAAAACATAACAGTTTGATCTGTATCATAAGCTTTGTTGCTCACACTTTATCCTGTATTGCCACATGCGCCAACTTGACCTAAAATTTCATATGTGACAATAACAGAGGGAAAAACGTGGTCCCACGTTCCAAATTTGTTCCAATACATTATAAGTCCTCCTCGTGATCACACTTGTTCTCTATGTGTTTTCATATGCCCCTGCCCCTTTTTTGCAAGGGTCTTGTTCATCTGACCCGCCTTTTCTATCAAAATGGATAGGTTAAACACTCAGTTCATGACCTGAGAACATGAGTGCCACGATAACAGAACTGCATTGCGACTGTGGTCCATTAAACTCAGGACCATGCAGTTCGCGACATGCTTGGGTCGAAAATGGATTTCAAATTGCACGCTACACGAGCAGCGAAGTAATGTCACTGACGCCACCGCGGGAGCATACATAGTGAAAGAGAGGCTCTCCTTTGAGCTTACCCTTAGCACCAGATGGTTACAAAAACAAAGAGCTCATCTAACCCCTTTGCCAATTTAATGCCAGGCCAAATATGTCCTTACCTTGAAACTTGTACAGTAGACATTCCAGGGGCAGGATTGAGTGGACGAGGATAGGGATATAACTATCACCATACATATAGCATCCATAAATACCTTAATTACAATAATTAATTTACGAAGAAGGCCAATCCTTCCCAGGTTTTCCATACTTCCAAGACACCAAAGCCTCCTTTTGCATGGACGTTCCATCTAGCCAAACGAAACCAGTAAAATTTCACTGGTCATGTTTGGTAAGTTGGTACTACTGACCGAAAGTAACCGTATAATTCGCTTCTTCTAGTTACTTCCTTCTACGCTCACTATTTCAACCATTTAAGTCAAACCAACAAAACTGGCTCTAAAATGTGATAATGCGATTCCTCTGACAATTTTTAGCAGCTCATAATGAATCTGATCCTTCTTAGATGCAAACGTTATCTTTCTAAACGACCGATTTCACAGCCAATATGTGCAAAATACATACAAACTCGTTACTGTAGAAGCAGTGGCGTCACCATACTTTGTTTCGGGGAAGTGGGGATGTAAGCACCTAAATTTTTCGATTCTTTTTAAGCGTGACCATAACTGCATTAGGGAACGTTCTACATTCTGCAATATAGGTTACAAACATATGGCTTACACGTAACACATACCAGAAAGATGTTTTCCTAAATAATGACAACATAATCAACATTGTATTGTACGTAACAATCAGGGGTAGCGCAAGGATTAGCCCGACGGGGGACCAGACTCCAATACGGGGCCAGCCACCCGAAGACCCGAATGTCCGAAGCGGTAGGAGTTGGTTAAGGGGATTTGAAGAAAACCTGTGTACTATATCATGTTTTGTGGGGAATATATTGCATAACATTTGTATATACTAGAGGAACATAGTTTTTGCTCTGATTTAATGTTATTCTTGGCATCTTAACTGTAGAATTGCTCAGCGCGCGAATTTTGTGGGGGTAAATGACCCTTTATAAAGCTAAAATAAGTAAACCGACCGTGGGTGGCGACATAAATTTCCCGATAAGGGGCCAAGACATGCCAGCCACCCCAAGTTCTAAAAGGCCTTTGTCTAGGAGGTGTTGAGCAGGGGACAGAAGGAGCTGCAAGGCATATTTTGCACTATTTCCCCTAAAACTACAAGAGCCGAGTTGCCCACTGATAGTGTTCTTTTGAATCTGAATCGAGAAATTGCAAAGTTCGTGAAAAGTTTGGTAAGCTCACACAAAAATACATGTAATCATTAAGAATGAAAAGAAAAACAAAACCTGTAGTGGTGGCAAATCGTATCGTTGATAACGTGCATTGTATTGAAACTACCTAGACTATCCGATGAGATAGCCAAACTTTGAGTCGCTCTCAAACAGACCGGACCGCATGAAACACACACACTCAGGAAAACAGCCGCTAGGCTTTTGAGATATGGGATGAAATTTACGACCTCTTCATAAACTGTGTACTCTGCCTACATGATACTTGGTAAGATGGACAAGACTTGTGCTACTAGCTATGTTGAATGGAACTATTGAAAAACAGGAGTGACTCTACAGCGCGCAGAAAATGTTGGGGTTTTATTAGAGAAATTGTCCTTTTGAGAGCAAAAACTGGCCTAACCATCGGTGCAACTAGTAGCCGCTGTCACTTGATGATCTGGTGTCACAGATGGCAAATAACCGAATTCTTCATCTTCCAAAGCCAGAAGGCAATTGTCCCCTATCCCCCCTGTAGCTACGCCACTGCCTAAACGGTAAACTTTGAAGTTTTTTAGTTAGTCGCGTCGGTCCATCCAATGGCACTGAGAGGCGAATTGTGTAGACTCTGCTCTTGCTTTCAAAAAGGCGAACAGTACACCGTACTCTATGCAATATCCAAGGCCCCCTGAATTAGAAATTTACAGCAATAATGTATGACCTCGGTTCTAAAATACGATTACGTGTGTAGTTGAGGTATAAGAGGATTTTGGAGGTACATTCCATTGACAGTACCTTACAAGAAGAATTATCGGTCTAAACTTCATCACATTTTGGAATTCGTTTTGGAACATACTTAAGTAGAGAAAGTGATGCTAGAAATCATCTGTGTAAAGTTTGGTGAGGAAAGGTAACATTTGAGGACGTGAGAGATGGAAACTAAATTCAAGGTTTATTAGATGCCGAGCGCAGCAAGGCAAGGAGAAATTTGATATATTTCACTACATTTAACTATATTTTTCGAAAATTTTCACCCCTTTACGGAAATTTTATAATGTTTAGCAATGTTTCGGATATCTGAAAATTTCCAAGCAAGGGGCGACCGCCCCCTGCCCCCTGGAGCTACGTCACTGTTCGCAGCCAATATACGGTAGTGCGAGAGTGTAAATATTCAAATGATGATGTCATAGATCGCATTTCCTAAAGTTTAAGTCAATCTGCCCTACAAAGGTGAACTTAAATGTATGTTCATCAAAAAACCACGATTGAGTTTTCAATAAGCTTCATTCCATCCCATTGAAACTCATAGACTGAATGCAAATTTTCTCTGGGCTCCAGGTCTCTTCTTTCTCGAAGTTGATGCACTAACTTGCGATATACTACGATGAGCTGAAGAGAATAGGTTTGATCTTTGAGGATGTACCTCCCAAATATTTGGCCTTCTATAATCTAGTCTACAGTCCACATCGTCTCGTCTAAGTCAGTTGGGGTAGGTGACTCATTAATTTGTAGTCCGTAAGACCCGTTTACATTAACATTCAATTGTTAATGGCAATCGCCATATAAATGTACCACATTGTTTAACAGAACTATGGTACACCGTGTACCAGATGGACAGTGTTCATAATGTTCATTTCATTACGTCACAAACTCCTTGGATCTAGAATGTCCAAATTGTTCATTTTCGCTAAATATTTTCGTAGAATTAGTTATTTCGCAAGCGTAGGCAATACTTTCTCTGACACCGGACATAAATAAAGAGCAAATGATAAGAAAAGATGAACATATTCTTAAATGTCTTTAACATAAATTGGAAAGCTGAAACATACAGCTATACAGTTTGTAAAACGTCATGCATATGCATGTTGGACGATGTTCAATTTTGTTGGGGTGCCTGTTCTTAAATTGATACATTTGTTCATGAATACCGTGATGCAATTGTATGATGAATTTTTAAACAAATTATGATCATGTAGACGAAGTTTTCGCCGGTGTGTGTATTGTAATGAGCGACCCCGTGCATTTGACTGCAGAAAAGAATCTCAGACCGCGTTTTACGGGAGGGTAACCAAATTTTACCCTGTCGTCTGTTGTATGCATTTTCGGATATTTTACCCGACTGTTGTAGCGCTCTCTGATCGACGAGTTGGATAGGGGAATGCTTATGGGCTTTGAAGTCTGCCTCCAAATACTTTAGGATATTTTTATGACGATACCAATTAGGAATTCTACCTGCAAGTCAATGTTGATACTAGTTGGTAGCCACAATAGAAAGATTTAAAGGAAAAATTTATGCAAAAACTTATTTTTCATGTGTAAAAGAGGAACTGGATCTCAGCAATATGGGGAAATTTACATTCAGTTCGGTCACGTACTTTTTGAAATATCGGTAAATGAAGTTACTAAATTTGTGAACCATGAAAGTGAACTTGAGGCAAGCAGGGGTTATATCACCACCTTAAGTCGATGACCAATGCTTTGTTTCCTTTTTTTCAGTGTTTTGTGTTGACTTTGGAATGTACAGGAGCTCCCAATAGGAATTCAATTTGTAAAATTTCCATGTCTCTCATGCATTCAAATTCTGATAACATGAAATTATGTTGGAGAAAACTGATTTAAAGTTTAAAAAAACAAAAGAGTGTTCATAAATGTGAGGTGATGATGTCATATGTGCTTGTTTTTCTTTTTTTTTTCTTTTTTTATTTATTTTTTTTTTTACTTTATCAGGTTATAGTACAATTAAAACACACACAGGCGTTTACTTACTGGAAAGCCCTAAAATAATTCTTTCCTTTTAAGTATGATGTTATTCATAACTTGGACACTACAAGAGGATTATCCTACAATAAAACTCATTTTAAATAAAAGACATATGTTACCGTGGTTTCCATCAAAAACATCCTGCGATGAGAAAGGCTTCTAATACACTTGTCCTTGTTGCACAATGGTTGCTCTGAAAGTACAAAATATAGAAAATATATTTATCTTAGGTAACCAAAATATTGACTGTTATAAGTGTCTGGTTTAAGGAGGCTGGACTATTTGAATGATTTATTTATTGGAAAGGTTAGACAAACTCCATTCTAGTGTGTGTAACGGATGCTGTAAAATGTTTTGTTTAAGGGAAGGTGGTATCTTGCAGTTACGAGGCCAAAAATGGGAATAATATTTAGACCGTTGTCAAGGGGTGTAGTGAAATGTATGGCATTTGTGAGGTGCAAGGGATATTGATGTCGTTACCTATGTAATACTATCTTGCTACCTATAACTTTACTATTAATGAAGAAAATGATTTTTGAAGTTTTAAGGAGGGCGTATTTACCCACAGATGCAGTTATGGGGAGGGGCTCATGAGTAAGTGAGAAAACAACTTGATGTACAAATAATAGTGATAGAATAGCTCGGTTCTCATTGTTGTGATACTGACTTCGAAGCTGGTCAAGGCCCAACATTACTCATTTGTCAGGATAGCTAAAGATAACACTTTTTCTTTAAACCAATATTGCCCAATACCATTTTAGTATCACGTCCCTTCACTTCTGCTGGGAAGAGAGGAATATAGCACAATGTGCTTTCACTGTCGTTGTATGGCATTCCTTTGGGTTTAAACGTTAATGACAGTATTAAACGCATTTGCATTGACCATTTATTAGGAATAACCTTACATTTTAAAGCTTTGTTATCTTCAATAGGCTTCGATATGTACCTACCTTTAACTACAGAAATATCTAGTTTATACAAGTGATCCTGCTTTGTTCTTCCACCATTTTAACCAATCTGCTTTATTTTGTTGCCAGCACTTTTAAAACATATTATGCTATCCTAAATAAAACGCAGTATTATTCAATTGTGAATTAGTAAAATGCTATTGGAACGGTCCTACACCCGAATATTGCGTTCGTGGCAATACTCACTGCAGCAATGAGTTGTGATGAGTGGTCCATACTGATCAAAATAAGGTTATTAAATAGCATTGGCCTAGTTCAGGCAGCAAAGTGTGTAAACTCTAGGCTAACAAAAGGTGAAGCTTCCATATTGGTAATCTTTCCAGATTGAAGACAAAAATGTTTATCGTTCTTTGTCTCTCGGTCTACTACTTTGACCTTAAAAAGGGGGTATGGTTTCCCAAGGGGATGCAATGTTTGCAAACTTCCCATTACTCTCGTACATTTAAATTGGAGTAAGCATGAAATAATGTTTCAGCAAAAATGCTTGTAAAGTTGAAGAAGAAAAAAACAGTGTTTATTAATGTTCACTTTAAGATGCCATGTGCCTTAAGGTTACATTCTTCGAAAATGTACCAACTATGTATGTTATTTAGTACTAAAAATGAGGAATGAGAGCCAACTTTGTCCACATGCCTTGATAAATCAACCTGTTAATACAACAACATTTAAGTTTCGGCTTGATCTTTTTGTTTTCGCACATATAGTTCTGTCAAACCAAAGTGGCAGTTGTTTTGACAAACTGACCAACTTGCCAGTTCGGAAGATAACCGTTTTCGGGTGAAATCTTGCCACGGGTGGGGCCATTTTCAATTTTTTACCACAATGCATTGCGATCCTACCCAGCACATTTAACACAGATGAACGTTTAGAACAGCCCGTAAATTTCCGTCGATTCCAGCAAAAGAGATGGTGGCATATTTAGAAACTTTCCTGCTAAGGAAACACAAAAGCACTTCACCGCTCAGTTTGTTAGATAAAGAGCAATTCTGCTGAGCCCTTTGTCCTAATCTTAATTTATAGAAATTTATTATTTAAATAATAAAAAAATAATAATTTATTCGAAATTATTCGATACAGGCGAGAGTTGCGTGCACCGTTTACCACGCAAGAGTGGGAAAGTGTTACATGTCAGCACTTGTGTTTATTAACAGGCTGTGGAAGGTTTCCTGAGATTCGCTCTATGGTCGTGAATCGTTATCTCATCCTTGAATACACGCACATAATTAAACAGTTCGACGACTGCAAAGAGGTAAACACTAAGTGCTCATAAATATTTATGTTTTGAGCCAGGCAAAACACCCAATCCTCACATGATATCAAACAAAGTTTCAAGTCACGAAACTCTTCAACCCTAACCTTATTTCATGTCTTCTTCTTAACCTTAACCTTGTGACAGGGTATCATGCATGATATGCATGTTTCGAGACAAGAATGTCCCACATTACAAAACAAAATGTGAGGATTCGGTGAGGCAAAGTTTTTCCCAATAAAAAGAATTCTCATTTTTACCTGAAAGCAGCTATATCCAGAACTTCCACCACCAGTTGCCAGATAGCGTTTTCTTTCCTTCAAATGAAGCCTGTTTGATGAACAGTTGTTGTCACCGCTGTATAACTGCCGCTGTATTACTTCCGAATAGGTTAACATAGATCCTATGGTCTCATTCTAAATCTGTCAGCTGTAGTTTTTAATCTTACTCTAAACTTAAACAAGTTGAATAAAGCGCCTTGACAGACTTGCATCATTTTATACGCACCAATTCATTTCCAATAAGAGGTAACTTCAGGAGACACAACAAAGTAAAAAGATAATTTGCTTTTCTTTATTCACGACTCAATGGATCGAAATGTCTTGTTAATGACCTCGTTATGCTCTCTACACTCCCTCATCACTTTTAATGTCTGAAGATTAAAGGGAAAGCAACTTCTTTTGGGTAGGCATGGTACCTGTATTTGTTCATGAATCGAGGACTTTGATATAGGTTTCGACCGTTTGAACCTCCAGTGGCCAACACAATTTTCAATCATGTACTGAAGAGTGAACAAGTAAGCGCACCAACAACCAGTTTTACTAGCCTGACTGTAAATAGTCTTAACATTTTAACTGTTCGTTTTATATATTTAAGGGACGGGAGCAAATCTGATATGTTATTAAAGAAAAAGTAAGTATTGAATATTTGTATGCTGAAAAAGAATATCTGTCGTTAAATTTTACTTCAAAGAGAAATTCTTAAAATAAAACTAAACTTTGCTAAAACCATTTTAAAAGTTTCAGCAAAAACATATATGAAAACACCTGCATTGGTGGAACCAGCGGAATAAGACTGCGAAGACACGTGTACTTATACAAATGGTGCTTTTGCATTATCCTGTGGATCATTGTAGAGCCGGGGATTCAGATTCAGACAAGAATTTTCATCCAACACAGGTTATTGTGCGCGACTTGAAGGCAAAAGAGCAGCAACAATCAACCAAACTACTGACGTCCTCGATAGGTATACCTTCTTGGCGGCCATTTTGCATTAATGGAGAGGTAAATAAATCACTAACAACCAGCACAAGATTTTGAATGAATGGTTATGTAGCAAACCTAATTCAACATTTGCTGACAGGTCTTTTTCGGTCTATGGTCCTAAGTTGTAGAATGCCCTGCCAGACAGCATCAAATGTAGTCCAGTATTGCAATATTTAAATCTAAGTTAAAAACTCACCTGTTTAACGAAGCAGTGAGTACACAGGCCTAGTGGATTTTATTTTTATTGTAAAGCGCCTCAGAAAACCTTTGGTTGTTGAGTGCGCTATGGTAAGAATCATTTACGATTACGAAACTTCATTTTATAGCGTGTCTAGCATTATTAAACATAAATTCTTAATTTTTTTTTTAAGATTTATTGATTGCAGTTTAACCTTCCTCTGAACATTCTTTATTTTTAAAACCGTTATTGCAAACATTTGTAATAAGTTATAATTACTGTTTGTTATCCATATGCTCATTGTGCTTTTCGTTGAGATCATTTGCCTTTTAAACCTCTGGGGCTGTTTTACGATTACAGATGGCTTTCTGTGCACGCACGTGCACAATATGAATCAGCTTTTGAAAAAAATACCTGCACTAGGGACAAAAAGTCACGTATGCTTATTTTGCTTGGTGAGATAATTAGTCTTTTGAATCACTGAGGCTGTTTGACGTCATCTTTTAGAAACATTCCATAAACATTCCATAGACTAAAAGTCGCAAATTGTTTTGAGATTGAGCTTTGTCTTTGTTTTCAGAGCTGGTAGCATTGCTAGAAAAAGCATTCAAATAACCCTAATTTTTAAAGCTCCTTTTTCAAACCAGTCAAATAACAAGAAATTTAATTTTTATACTGTCCTGCACCAAAATTTTGGAGAATGGTTTATTGTAAGTTACCGTCATTCTAAAACATAATAATAAGTTACATTGTATTTGTAATAGGGAATATCTACCTCATAATGCAATGTGATGATTATTTTCTGTCCGTTAGTAAACTGATCCTACATATAAAATATTTTGTAGTATGTGTGCGCTTGACTTGCTCAAATCATAACTTGAAATGAACCACGAACCGTTCGGCAATGAAGTTACGAAGTGATATTTCATATCTTAACGTAAATGGCTTTCTTTGTTTGTTGCACTTTAGGTATAACAGGCATTTTCGTAATCAGAGTTTGTCGAAAGCATCCAGATAATTCCTTATGATGGGGCAAGATAGGCAGTCTGAAGTACACTTACCACCACAAGAGCGAAGTGGGAATGTACACACGTGAGATCATTAGACCGCATTAAGGCCCATGATGGAGTTCAGGTGGGAGCCGAGCCAGCTCTTCCAAGGAGGCAGATGACCTTTTCTAGTTACTCTATAAAGGGGATTTCAAATCATTTCATATTATGGCGAGGGCTTATGATAAATTTATGGGGGAAATCTGAGGTGATTTAAAATGAGGAAGATTTGGATGCTAGTATGAAGCTTCAAATGTACTTCCAGTTTTGTGACAAGGCTTTTGTCCTACGAAAAGATTAATTTACTTCATAAGGTTATTTTGGTAAAGGAAAGGAACGGCGACAATGGCGCTCTAAGTGCTTTGAAATTTTCAAAGTAAGACATCATTTTCATGACAAACAATGCATTTAGACAGTGGTTTGGGACACTTCAGATACCTATAAAATTCTGGATTCTGCAACTAACAGAAAGACAGAAAAAAGAGAATTTTAACTCTCATCTTTGTGCCATGATACAAAATGATATCAGGAATTAAATGCATTTGCAAAAGAACGCTCGCACAAATCCCTGGAAGTCCTGTTTTCATGATATTAAGGGACTAGTCAAAAATGAAGTGGGAGGCCCTTTCCTAGATCATAACACCCTCTAAACTAACAGGTATAACATGTTTATATCTCTGCTACGGGTGAAGGCGATTTTGTTTATTTTGGCTAATAATACTGACTAAGACTACCACGTACTCACGCTAACCAGTTTGATACCTAATGCTGAAATCAGCAAAACAGAGAACATTATGCGTTCGAGACCCTTGGTCTTTTTCTCAGTTTTCACTCAGGTAAATGCAGATTTGCCAGGTGTCACGTGATCATATTGTGTTACACTTATCTCTTTGATCATACTTAAATTTCCTAAGGGCTACCATTGTAGAAACCACACAATTAACGCACTTGACTGAGCTTACTGATTATGTAATCTCTTTTGTGTACAAAATATTAAGAGTGTGTTACACAAGCTCTGTCGATGCGTCTGCTGTTCAGACAGCTGTGTTCAGAGTATTTATACTTGAGAGGAAAAATTCGTGTGAAACAGAGTGGGCAAAATTACAGATTACTTGCTTGGCTGGCTACAAAATCCTGAAAACAGCCCAACCAAACCGAATGCGTAATGATACAAAATAATTTTTGAACAGTGGCGTGCCAATCAATGACTTATGGCGTGGCTAATCTCTTATTATGATTCATCGGTAGTGTTTTACTGCATGCGTAGATCTTTTCATGTTTTTTTTTTAATTACACTTCACAATTTTGCACATGTTTGAAAGGATTTGTTACAACAATATACCTAAATGATTGTTATGTTTCAAATCTTTGGAAAGATGGGTGACTCGTACGTTGAATTATTAAACATATTTTCAACAAACGGCCTTCAATCTCAATTTAACAGCAATACATAGAAATCAGCATAATAGTCAGCATACGGACATTACAATTTTACTACACGTACATATCAAAGCTCGATGAGAATGCCATAGCAAGACTACAATCGTGCTGCGTCAATCCAAAGTTCACCAAAATGTCGCTTTTTGTTTTTTGTAAGAAGTCGTTTTAGGGAATTGGTATTGCGCAACCTCACTGGACAGGTTTAAATTTTTTCATCTGAAAAAAAAACTACAAAAATACTTCCTACATAAAAGGAACGATTTCTAAATGTCCAGTCAATTTTTATGGTTTCTGGAATCGTGTAGTTAGGAGCTTCTCTCTTGGAAGGAATGGCTGTTAGGTTGTAAATATTAACACACATGGGACAATACTTTACATCTAAATACAACATAAGTAAATTGAAAACAGGTATATTACAGTCTAGTTACGACGAAGTGCACAGTCGTACAGGCAAAACCAAAATCAAACAAAGGGAAATGATACCGAAGCATAGGTTATCTCCGTTGCCACAACGTACATCGCAGATTGACTTTAAGACAGTGAGTCAGAGAGAAATAAATTGGGTTTATCCAAGCTCCACAACAAACGTGTAGTAACATGATAGCCTGTATGGTATACGGCCTTACCTAGAAGATTGACCAGATGTGAGGTAGAAGAAAAAATGGGTAGGTATAATAGGATGCGAAGAAATGTATTTTCAATATCTTTTCATATTTATGTTTATTTGCACACTGCTCATCATCTGACGTTAGGCGCTGAGTGGTGATTTAGTTTTTAACATAAAACCTTACCTTCAGAGACACCTAGCCTGGATAAGTAGGTACATGTATAGGTATCTGACTTCTGAGCCCTAGGTGGGTATCATAGATCATGTCTGCTAGCTGAGTGAACAAAGTTCTCGAGGGGTTTACCATTGTGACGTAAAGTACGAGTATGTCAAATATACCTATGTGCCAAGATGATTTCCCTACCTTTTGCCAGCAACTTTGTGGACAGTCAACGTCTACCAACGTTACGGATGGGGAGGGGTGAGGTGATGATAGGTCAAGTCTGTTTGGTTTTATTATGACAATTGACACAATTACATTAAGAGAAACACATCGAAACTGTACAACACAGCAAGCCATCCCCAAAGTTTACGTTCGTGGTGAAGCATCTGCAATCGCGAGGGAATCAGTTGAGAAAAGCATTGGCCGCATTGGAGATTACCGAATTAATCATAACTACTTTTGTTCTACTCTAAAAAGTGCAAAGGGACAGTTCTTATTGGTATCCCTACTTGGACCATGATCCCCAGCCCCTATTTTCACTTGATATCATTCCTTTTCAACCCACCCTCATTTTGTTGTGCCCCTCCATTCCATTTTCCCCAGAAGAACAAAGTAGCACAACTGAACACGTCTAATAACATCATATTTAACAAAGACATTCAAACTAGGAGAGTGTTAACACTAGTGCCTAGACCACAGGGCAGCTATTGACTTTTTAAGATACTCATTCTATTACTTTCGCCAAACTAGGTCCAATAACTCACTGGATAACGTGTTTATACAAAGAAATTTTTTCATCGGGCACATGTTTTGAGAGGAGAAAAAGTAGTGCAAACAAGTTTAGTTTCTTGTCCTCTACAAGTTGAAAGCGGCTTCTTGTTATGGGTCGTGTCTGTTCTAGCTCTTCACCTCTTACGGGTAATTCAAGTTGGAACAAAAGAGTATTATCTTAAGGTAGTGGATGATATAAAAATTGGCCAGTAGATAAATCCTAACACAAATGGTATTTCCTAAGCGTTGTTAGTACAATGTATGTATTTTAAAGGTCCCTGAACTTGAAAGGTATTTACATAAAAAGGTACTTAACAAACGAATCCGATACTGAGCTACCATATGGTCATAGGGGCGGTCGTCCCCCCCCCCTCACGGACTCAAATCGGTCGTCGGCGCCCTTTTAGGTTTTTACCGTAATTACCCAGAGGATATTTAACTACTTCGAACCGCCTCTATAGGTCATTCTCGCCCCCTCTGAATAAATTCCCTTTCTCTACCTACTTCGAAGCGCCCCTGCAGGCAATTCTGGCCCCCTCTGACCGAATTTCCTTCCTTCGCCACTGGCAGTAAGGGCCCAAATGTTGAAAAGGTCAGTGATTTGTGTATGGTTTCCAGTACACGGTCGAGTACGGTTAAGTGGGCTAATTTAAATAAATTCAGTTCGGAGGTTTTAGCCATTTACGCTAAAAAAATGCAATATCACTTTATAATGTCATTGCCGAAAGCTTCGTGGTTCATTACAGGTAATGATTTGAACAAAGCTCAGCGCACGCATGCCTAAACATATTTTTATATTTTGGTCAAGTTTACAAATGGAAAGAAAATGAACGTTACTGTTATGTAGTATGAAGTTATTCCTCATAGTATCGCTTTAAGTTCTCCCTGCTCTTTGTCTTGAAGGATAAATACTTCCTGTCCTGAATCCAAGTTTGTTAACCTCCCTGATCATCTTCTCTCTTTGTTTTAATTCTAGGAAACCCTCGTGCTCAACCACAGAGCTAACCCGTCCTCTGCCAAGTTAGTTAGTCATAGCCCTCCTCAGTGATTCTCCTTTGTCCCGATTTTCCACCTAAGCAGTTGAGTCACATACAGGTTGTTGCCCCCTTTCTTCTCTTTACTTTTATAAACTATGTGTTTGTTGTTTTCATGTATGATTCGTTATCTAGACTTTGCGCAGTTCAGAGACTTTTACTCTGAAGCTGCTTGTGTTCAATAAACCTTTCATCTCAACTTTAAATATTTTTCTGTCTGGAGTATCTCTTTTGCGTTAACTCTAATGCCGACCTGGAACCCACGTAACATTATGAGGTAAATATGCCCTATTACAAATACATTGTAAGTTATTTGTAGCTAATTATTATGTTTTAGAGTGACGGTTACTTACAATTATTCCTCCAAAGCTTTTGAGTTTAATTCTGTTCTCATAATTAAAGTTAACCATTCTCAAAACAAAATAATTAAATTTCTTGTTATATGACTGGTTTGAAAATTGAACTTAAGTAAGGGTTACTCCGTGTCCTAACAGCGCTACCAGCTTTGAAGTCAAAGCAAAACTAAATCCCAAAACTATTTGCTTTTTGTCGTTAGGTTATTTAATGTTTTCAAAAGATGGCTTCAAACAGCCACAGTGATTAAGAAGAATAGTTATCTAACCAGAAGCACAATGGGCACACGGGTAACAAAAACCAATTATAAATTTGTATGAATGATTTCAGTAAAGGTTTTGAAAAATACAGAATAGTTTACTTAGTTAAGGGTATTTTGCAAAGACTAATGAATATTAAGATATGTGTTTAATAATGCCTGAAAGCCTACACTACAAAATCAATTCAAGTTTGCTACATAAACAATTGTTCAAATATTTTTGTTGATTGTTATTGCTTTAATTACTCCTCCATAAGTATAAAATGGCAAACAAGAGGTTGAATTTAAAGAGGACATCAGTAGCTTGTTTCATTGTTACTGCTGCTTTAATTCGTGCATAGCGAACAGTGCTGTAATTTTTGTCTGACTCTGAGTCATCGGCTCCCTATTACGCCAAGGGATAATGCAAATGCACCATATCTTGTATAATTGTCTTCGCAGATTTATTTCGCAGGTTTCATCATAACAGGTATTGTTTTATTCAAAAAAATATTTGACGAAATCACTCAAAGGGAAATACGGCGTTTGAAAAAATTTATAAAGTGACACCAGTGTAATTCCATTGTGGTCTGTTCCCCTTCCCAAACATGAATCATAAATAACTTGCAGTAAATCAACACAAATCTCACGAAATACGAAAAGAAGCAACAATTTTCTCATTGAACCGGCCCATTATTGAACGATAAGCCTCGCCCACATACACTGTTCGTACCCTGCATATTCATTTAAGAATAGAGTTACGTCGGGTCATATTTACACTCGATCATTACGAAATGCGTGCTGAATTCGCTTACCCAAAGCACTTCCCGCAACCCCGTCCTTCATGCTCACAAAAGGGAGCTGTCACTCTAACTTCCTGTCCACAACAAGCCCCCACCACAGTTTCCGTACCGCCTAAGCTGTATATTGCAGCCCACCAATGAAGATTCGATCAGTGCCATCTCCCACCATGCTATTCATGTCCCACACTGTGTATTACAGTGTGAGCCTTGAACAGTGTGGTGAATAACGAGATGGCACTGATTACAGAACGATACGAATGTCGTGCATTATCTGAGGAATACTATTTGTACATAATTTTTTAACGAGTGGCATCACAGGTTCGTAAAATTTTCGTGACCTTTTAGGGGCTAAACCGATATGGTAGCAGTTACTGGAGCATCAACAATCTCTTTCACATCCTGTTGTTCCGAAAGCGAAGCAACCTTCTAAGGCTCATTGGGCTACAATTCGAATTTAACTAACTAAAATTTTGTGTGCTGTATAGCAGGGAAGTTTTAAGACCCCCTTGGTATACTAACTTTAATTCGATACAGACAGTGTCGTAACGGTTTCTCAGAAGTTTAATTGTATTTTACGAACATGTTGCACATTTTGTAGAGGCATTTATGTCTGAATAACGCGCTAAAGTGATTTGATTGGTGGATTTCAGATCAGAGGTGACAAAGGTGTTGTTTTGCATGCATAATTGTTTGGGTGAACAAATCTGTCAAGTGTGACAGAAAGGTTAATAACTTGTTAATTAGTGCCCACCGGAGAGAATTTTTCCTAGTTACCTCTCTTCCATCGAAAGGGACCTGATCGTTTGTAACACAGGATAGATTAAATAAAAAGTCTGATAAACCCAATATTTCCCATAAATATTAATATGTTAAGAGTACGTGACATCCTTGGTCTCAACTCATGAAAAACAGATAAATTCATTGTGAAAAGGTAGTGGAAAGAGAGAGCAATATCAGCCCTCCCTTAAAAGTGATCTGTAGAGATCATTTGTTTATGACTTTGATAGCCCAGGAGGAAACTGGTTCTAGCTGGAACCTGTTGAAACCAATATCAATTTCCATTTACTAAACTAGACTTTCCTCCTGGGAGGGCTTCAACTGTAGAACGGCCCTTGCATCAAAAAAGATCTATGCCCAAAACATGATGAAATTTAATGTAAAATATAATCATTTTAATTCATGAATTGTGTTACGTATGTGCATAATGGTAAAGGTAACGTTAATAGTACAATTGTTCCAGTAAGAAAATCTTTGCAGACGAGTACGTTTGCTCATTTGCTAAATCTTCGGCCGCCTTACACAATCGAGTCTTGTTTAGAGAATGCTTCCACATCTACTTGACGACCGATCCCGATGTTATGTCCGGAGGACAAGCTATGAATGCATGTAACGTACACTAACGTTTGTTACAACCCACCTTTTAGGTCAGGGGACAATAAGATTAGATGGCCCTGTGACGCTACATTCGAACGGTCCCTATGTCATGGACAATTTAAGCACGTATCTTTTACATCCGAAATTCTAAAGAACAGATCGAATCTACATAATGAGGTCAAGGCTAAGTCATACGGAAAATTTTATGTTTTCATATATGTTTTTGCTAACCTACTTTTTAATTTGGTTATAAGTAAAGTTTAGTTACACAGGGTTTGAAATAAACACTCGCCTACTATAATTCCTATCAACATTTAAAAATAATTTTCACAACGCACAATGAGACCTATTTGTTACATAAAAATGATCTCAGGTCCAGTTAAAGTATATACCACGCTGTAACGATTAGTTTCGTTATTTACTACCCATTTTCTCCTTGAGGATACTGCCAGTAATTACGCATCGATGCGACGGACTGTAAATATGACATAATTCTCAACATACCGTATCCTTTTCCACCTTTCCGAATTCCTTGAACTACATTCAGGCTATTTGCATTCCCCTTCGTGTTACCTGCCATACGTATTCCATTTAGCTATTTAAATGTGAATGTAGGCGGGCAAATAAAAATAGCCTCTGGACTACCCAGAATTCAGGACCACTAGTCCGGCTGACAAAAAAAGAGAAAGGAAACCCCTGTTATATATTAAGAAGCATTCTATAACGACAAATGGTCTTTTTCAGTATTGACACATGCAGTACTTACCTTTTCTTTGATAACAAAGGAGATTTGCTTAAGTCTCTAAAATAAATAAAACGAACAGTTCTAATTTTAAGACTATTTCAAGAGGGTAAAACTAGTTCTTAACTCGTTTACTTTTTGGGACATGATTGAGGATTTTGTTGACCATTGGAGGTTCAAATGGTCGAAACCTATACGAAAGTCCTCGATTCATGAAAAAATGCAGGCACCATGACTGCTGAACTGAAGTTGCTATCCCTTTAATCTTCAGACATTATAGGTGATATAGGAGTGTAGAAAGCAAAAGATGCTATCAACAAAAGTTTCTGATCCGTTGATGTCCGTAAATGGAGTAAAAATTAGCTATTAATCTTATTCTTTTTCGGAAGTTATCTATTATTTGAAAATACTTTTATGTAAAATGATGAAAGTTTAAAAATGGGTTTTATTAAGCTTCTTCAGTTTCAGAGTAAAATTAAAACCTACAGCGGACAAACAGATTAAGAAAGAGGCCATGGGCTCTATGTTGGCCGATTCGAAAGTTGTATATAGTAGTGCCAGCTAATGTTCATCGCACAGGTTGCACTGTTCTTTATTTGAAACACGCTACCTTGACACATCTTGTTTTTTAAGCAAGTTACTGGCAACCGGTGGTTGGTCAGCTTTTCAAAACTAATGCCACTTTGATTTGAACCAAGTATTTGTGTAAAAACAAAGGTTCAAGCCGAATTTTTAGTGTTGATGCATTAACAGGTTAATTTATCAAGGTATTTGGACAAAGCTGACGCTCATTCCTTAATTTAAGTTCTAAATTTACTAGCAGATGGAGTGGGACATTTTTAAAGAAAGTGACCTTAAAGGAAAAATGCAGTCCCCCAATTATAAGTAGTGTACCCCGGTACTCTACTTCAGGAATGGCTTCTATCAATTATGTGACAACGTTTTTGTTACTTATTGACTAAATCAATGTAGAATAACTCATAGGTTTACTCTCAATATTCAATGATTTTACACAGGAACATAATGAAAATTCTTGTGAGAGAAATAAGAGATCTGTAAAATTTAGCAAATTTTTGAAAAAAAAACTTGGGGACTGACTTCTCCCTTAAAGGTAAGCCCACATGACACCTTAATAGGAACATTTAATCAACATGGTTTCGTTTTCCTTCAACTTGACAACCATTTGTTCTAAAGCATTACCTCGAGGTTTTCCCAATATGACTGCAATTGAGTAATTGCGGTGAAATTAGTATCAAGCTTTACCTTAGAGAAGCGTGAAGTGTAGGCTACTGTCAAAACTTGTGCGACCGCCGAACCTCATTTTTCCAGACAATTAAGCCTAGTTTAGACTAGCCCTTTAACATTGCTGGGTCTTTCTGTTACACTCTTCCAATACAGCCCTTGTGCATAGTGTTCAAACAGGGAGCTGTAAGAGATGGAAATTGCTCAACCAAATCTACCAGACAATATGTACTTGAAAACTATTAAATCCTCTTCAAGTAACGGAATTTGATTGGCATGTCATTTTGTTCTTATTGTTTGACATTTGTTGGATCTCCTTCTTAATGGTGAACTCCTCCTTTCAAAGTATTGTAATCCTGTAACAAAGACCATTGTCAAATACTGCTTTGAAGATACGTGTTTTGCCGATACATGTGAAACCTTTTCACCGTTTTTGATCAAAACAACTGTTCAGCCACTTTTAAGTTGCACTATTTCATTATTATTTTAATTTCTTCATTAAGGAAGAAATGAACTTCTTTAAAAACCAGTGGGAGTCTAACTTTCGATGATGATATTTCAAACGATTCCGGATTGTTCCTGAAATAGCGAAAAGAGTATAGTTGCTTAAAACGTAATGAAGAGATACACTGTACCCTTTTAAAATGTGACACCTGGCGGCACCTTGCTGAAATAAATTTTGTTCTCTTTGACGGCTGACAATGTGATACTAATGCGGGAAATCGTCCCATGAGCTCTCTCAGATGTAACAGACGACGAGAATAATTGTCTTCACTGCCTAATCCCTATTAGATTAGCGGAATTTCAGGAATCAGACAATGCCTAGCTTAAGTGTCGGCTAAGCACCTGGTTCAAAGGGAGAGCAAGCGTGCAATCTCCATCTCTTACAGCTCCCTGGTTCAAATTACTTTCACATGTCCCGGCAATAATGTCCGGGGACTCTAAAATAACAATATTTTTTCACCAAACTTCAACTCTCTTTTAAAAGAAAACGTTCAGATAACACTCCTACCCTGGCAACTTTTTTCAAACATGTGATTTGTAGTCGAAAATGGACTGTGTTCTATGGTCAACGGCTAGGTATGTTCACATACAGATATCATGTGGGCGACATACGACCCGGTCCGTCTCACATTATGTTGTGCACAGTTATTTCACATCTTGAACAAAGACATGTTGAAAAAGCCATTTTCTGCAATGTTATAGTTTCTTTCTGAAATTGTCTTTTGTTGTCTTCTCACAAACAAAAGTTGGTAAAATAACAGGAAAACTTTCTAAATTACAATAAATTCTGTTCCTTAAAAAAAAACCATAAGTTCGCAAATGCTTAACATTTTTCGGCACAAGTGGAAACACTGGCCCGTTAAACCAACAGTACACTACAAAGAATATGTACTGTACGGATTGCAATGATAATTTGTACTATGTTGGCGCAATCGTTGCAGCCTTTGCCCTTGTTATTTCTGTACATTTCTAATTATTTTGGACATGCTTAGAACAGAGACATCAAGTTTGTTAAAATATAGATTTTGTGAGCACAAGAAATCATGAAGGATCAGTGACTGAGGCGTATAGGTGAATAATTTGATTAAAGTTGAGACCAGTCAAAAGTTTAGATGAAGCGCTATCCCTTTTTAGAGTGGTGCATATTGTTAATCTAGTATTGAAAGCCAGAAAGAGATCGAAATACAACGTCAGCCTACGACGGACTATGTCTGCTTATATCTTGATCGAACAAAAAAGATTAGAACCGAGCGGTGCCTTCACTAGTACTTGTACATCAAGTTGTTTTCTCACTGGCTCTTAAGCCCCTCTCCATAAGGGCATCTATGGGTAAATACGACCTCCCTAAAATTTGAAAAATCATTTTCTTCATTAACAATATTTAATATGTAGCAAGCTATGATTATATTGGTAATGGCAACAATATCCGTTTTAACTCACGGTTACCACACATTTTACTCCAACCACTGATAACCGTCTAAAGATTAATGTTGTTTGTGGACTTGTTATTGCAAGATACCACCTTCCCCTCAACAAAACATTTTTACAGCCCCCGTTGCAGACACTAAAGTAAAGTTTGCCTCACCCTTCCCATGAATAAATCATTAATATAGTCCATCCTTCCGGAACTAGACACTAATAAAAGTCAATATTTTGGTTAGGTGAGATAAATTATTTCCTGTGTTTTGTACTTTCAGAGCAACGATTGTGCAATAAGAACAAGTGTATAACCGGGCTTTCTCATCCCAGGATATTGTTACCCCGGTACCATATTTCTTTTATTTAGAATGGATCAATTGTAGGATGATCCTCTTGTCGTGTTAAGTTGTGAATTACATAATTTTCAAAAGAATATAGGATTATTTTAGGACTTTTCATTGATTTATATTGAGTTAACTTCCAAGGTCATTTTACCTTTTCCCTGGTGGCACACCCATGAAAGTCTGGCAAGAGGTTCTAACATTAAAATGTCCGTCAATACCTCATCCTTATTCAAAAAAGCACGCTGCAAACTTTGCTGTGGGTTAATTTTGTAACCATCTGAGGTCATTTAGAGGTCCTATAAGGAGTAATATGCTTGCAAACCCCTCCCAACATTTAAAATGTCTAATGATGGTCATTTTTGTTCACCAAGACACGTGAATATCTTGCAGTTAGGTTCGATGTGTAGCCTTCCGATGTCATCTAGCTGACTTCCCCCATGGGGCACATTCAGGGGCGTCTGGCAGACCCCTCCCAGCTTTTAAAATGTCTTGCGATGGCCGTTTCTTATCCACCAAGGCACGATGAATATTTTGCCGTTAGTTTTGTTCTGTAACCTTCCGAGGTCATCTAGCTTACTTCCCCCAGGGGGCACATTCAGGGGCGTCTGACAGACCGCTCCCAACACCGGAAGACTTCAGTGAACCCCAGACATAATAATGAACACGAAAATTAGTAACCTTCCCATGTAAGCTAACCCCTCATTGTTCCCTTTTTGTTTACCTCTTGTGTAAGAGTCTTACATTGAAATTCTCTAACGGCTAAGAAAACTTAGATTTTCTTGGCTGCTATCAGGTTTCAATTCCCCTGCAGAATTCATTAATTTCGTTGATTTGTACGTGGGTATATTAACTCTACTAACTGCTAATTGTTTTAGAAGTGAGTAGGAGTATTCAAACGCCTTAAATTAAAACAAATGAGGTATTTCAGTCAGCATTACATAAGGTTAACGTAAACTGTCAATGACTTCCTACTGTCACATAATGAAAATGATGTCAAAAATAAAATATTCAGTGCTTACATTAGAGGGAGGTTATGCGAACATGAAATCGAACTTATGTTAACATAAAGTTCTTCCAATTGTGACATCAAAAGTTGAGTCCCGATTGACTATCCTGAAACCGATTTAATGTTGTCATTAAAAGCAAGGTCAAGACTCAAATCAAGTATTCATATGTTGGAAGGGTACTTAATTAAGCATTCTGTCGAAGTTCGCTTTGACAAACGATGCGTTGTATTCAACATATCAACAGTTTAGGTGGTCACATTTACCACTCAAAGTGAACTCGATACAATTACATATGACATCATAACATCGCATTAATGAACACGCCTTTGTTTTTCTTTAAACTTTACAACCAGTTTTCTCTTCCATAATCCCATGTTATCAGAATGTGAGTGTATGGGAGGCATGGGAATGTTACATGTCATGAATTCCCCATTGGGAGTTCCTGTACATTTTAACCTCAAAGTCAACACAACAGACTGAAAAAACAAAGGAAACAAAGCATTGGTCATCAAATTTGAGGTGGTAATCTGAGTTAAGTGTCAAAAATAGCGACATGAACAAAACAATTTTTGTACTCTGTTAAGTGCGCATTGAGTGTCAATTAACACAAGTTAAATGCTTTATTTTAATGGGAATAAATTTGTCAATGTTTCAGAACTTCCTAGGTCAAAGTCCCGTTGTCTATCTGGCGGAGAGTCGAAGACCGAAACGAAACGTTACTCCCGATAGAGTTCTGCTGCCCCAAGAAGATACGCAGCCCGAAGTGAACCAGACTTAACATACTTAACATGACCAATCTGATAATCTCTAGACCTCTACATCATAGGTCTGCCCTTCTTGATCTCGTTCTTGATTGACTGGAAATACTACAAATGATCTCAAACAAAATTCCGAGAAGCAGTTACGTAGGTTAGGTAGAGAAGTAATTTGTGTAATTTGTTACAGATATTTAGATATTTTGCTCACCCCTACCTCAGTATTTGGGTAACGAGACTTCTGAGTTTATCTGCCGTGAGACTCGTTGATCTACCCCTAGCACAAGTAGAGACAAAATGCTGGCAGAGTAGATACGTTTTTCAGAGTGTCAAAGAGCGCTTCCCGGCACTCTGCGTGTGTTGCGCCTGCGTCCGTTATCGCACTTCTAAAGGGTTTTGAGAGAACCAGAATAAAAAGTAGTACAGATCGATGGGTTGAATTCGAAGACGTTGATGCCTTTTCTCTTTATTTACAGTATTTACAGGATCTGATATGATGTGGAATACAAGTTACTTCTTCCCAGCTAACGCTGGTCTCCAAAATTAATTACAGCTATCGATGAAAACCACTACCAAAACAAAGGTAACCAGCTAACGCTGACTTGACGAGATGCATAACGCATCTTGCTCCTCAGGAAAAACCCTGCGTTTCAAATACAGAGGCACCTTTTTAAATGATACACTCATTACTATCATAATCATTATGTGCTGACCACTACACATAACCTAAATATATTACGCAAAGACTTGGATCAATTCTCTACTTTATTCACAAAACCTTGCAGTAATTTTAAGACATATTAGAATCAGGTGAATACGCATTTATGGTGAAACAATATTTCAATCACATTTGAAACAGTTTATACATACTTGACAAGTATTTACTTAATTTATTTACTTAAGTTAATGAGTGTGACCCCCAGTCCGTGAGCTACAAGAAATATGTTCGATACACAACTCCCATAAATAAACATATGGCTAAAACGCCCGACTCTGTTAGCCCCTTATATCATACAAGAACTCTCGAAAACGGTCCTACCCAAGTAAAAATATAAAGAAACAAAGTTAGGAGGCACTTCAGGAGGCTTGATTAAAATCATCCCATCCACCCGGTTTTCCGTATTCGAGGACAAACCCGCCGTGAGAAACGTTATCCCCGTATGTCACACCTCGGAGGCCAAACCAAATCTGTCTATAGGTATACACAATCATTTTCCTCCAGCTTTAACCTATACCCCATTTATCGCCCTTAGAATGCCCGCGAAAATCTTTTGAATAGAACTACCCTTGGTAAACAAATTAGGTTACGCCATTCCAGGACAGTAATGTCAACCCGAAGTTAGGAATCCTAAAGTAAAATTCAACACACCCTACGACACAGAGCAACTAATTACCGACTTACGCATTTCCTGATATGTTTAACTTAAGCATCATCTTGTGGAATACACACTGGTAAGTAAGTAACGATATATTAAGTCTTGAGATTTATTCGTAAAAACCATGTGTTGACAGGTTATGACAAAATAGGACCTTTTCCAAACAGTTGCTTACCCAAAATATAATCAATATATTATATACTAAAATTTTAACCAAGATTGGGAAGTAAACTGTATGTTTTACGTTATCAGTGCTGAAATATATTTTGCCTAAGATCTTGTAAGTTAGGAGATGTCAGTTTTTTGGGTTTTAAAAATTGCGATTTAACTTAGTTAATAAAACATTGCTGATATTTCCTTTGATGATGGGTAACGAAGCGTGAAAAGACGCGATATAATGTGAACAATTTTTCTCACACTCACAGCTCAGAACACAGCGCTAATGGACCCTACCTGCCCTGAATTCACTACAATATGCGGTAGCAGGTTAGTTACAGCTGAGGCCGACTTTGGTGGTATCATCTGTAATAACGCTGAGCAAGGAATTAATTTCCCAGTATGTAACCCTTGTTACAACCGATAATGTAAAAATTAACCGATAATGTAAAAAAATCTTTGAACCGACAATGTAAAAAAAAGATACTGATAAAGTAAAAAATCTTTGAACCGATAATGTAAAAAGAATTTACCCATAATGTAAAAACTGTTCTAACGAAGATTTCATATGGTCCTACGTACATGTGTGCGTGTATATGTGTGTATGTAGGT
>WURT03016903.1:0-16051 GCA_009936505.3 Holothuria glaberrima | reverse complement strand
GTTGCGTCGTTAAAGTCAGGCATCTAGCGCCTTCGGCGCTAACACGCACTTGTGCGCGTTAGCATGCACATCATTGCCTTAACCCTACGTGCGTATCATTTTTGGAAATATCTTAATATCGCTCCCATTCGTCGTGGGACGAAATTCCATGTGTCGGGCACAGCACACGCGCAGAAAGCATATTTACAATACTAGTACATATGGATACAGATGAAGTCTGGAGATAAATAATATCAATAGTGCTTGGGAGTCAAAGCAAAAGAATCCAGAATATTTAAATTGGCAGGGCCTAGTGGAGTAAACCTACCTGCAGACAGTTGTGAAGGAAACCAGAGCCTAATTTCATTTCATTTCATTTATTTTGATTTATCACACAAATGTACAAGCAAATAATAGAAACGTATAAGTAACAAACTGCGCGAAAGGAAGAATACAAGAAACCCCGTGCTTATTGAGAAGTGGCGCTTCCTGAGAAAAAAGTTGGATAATTGCACATAGAAAAAGAAAAGCATAACTACCTTTTATTTAAAACACACCCCACCACCATACCACCATCCACCCCAAATGCCAACCTTATGCCACCCACTTGACCCTAAGATGAGTGCTTATAAACAGGAACAGTAAACGAATTGAAGGGATTAATATACAAGCTTATAAATTATTATTAAAATTAGTATCTGTTTTGATAACAAACCACTTGCACAACAAATGACTTATTAAAAACAATTAACACAATTCTTTTTATGAAGGATTCTTTACAGTATTTCAAAGTTGCGTACATGTCACCCATGTGATCTTTACTCGAATTACTGAGGTAAAATGTCCACCCCAAGTTTATTGCAGTTGTGAAAATATTTTTGTATTTTGTGTAATTAAGATTGAAAATATGACATGGGGTTTTAAACTTGTGGTTTTGATAAAGTTGCTTCTTGTTTAATTCACTAAAATCCGACATATAACCTAATTAATTTTGTAATAGACGTTTGCATAAAGGTAACATTTAAGTCACTAGCAAAACACATGTGAATGTACTGTAATCTGACTCAACATTTTAGTGATCAGTAATTATTAGATACTCCATGCATAACGCGGCTTACTTTTCATGTAATTGGTATTTCTACGGCAAGTGTAATTCTCGTACACAGTTTGTGTAATTCAGTGTTAGGTTTACTTGAAGATTGGAGATCGCATAATGACTGGAAATATCAGTGACAAAACAATCACTTTGACATGTATGTTAAATAGCAGCACTGGTGAAAAACTATCAAAGAAGACGTGCATATTGAGTTACCAGTGTAAGAATATGAGTTAAGAGAGGGCAGAAACTTAGTGAGATAATCCTGTTCGTCGTGTACCTCGTTTTCTTATATTTATTTCTTGTGGCAGATTTAAGGAAGATAGTCACTCACTGTCTCTCATATGACCTCATCACAGGCATGAGGTACTTTGACATCACTTGTCTGGCTTCCCGAATAGCCTTATTAAAGACCAATTTTATTGGTTTTTTAAATGGATCAAATGATAACTTTCGCTTTGGTCTGTGAAAGTTTCCTTCTCTATGTTGCAGCGTACATTGTAGCCTCTCTTCGTCCAGTGACAACCCTAAAAAGTTGATGACTCGCGTCAGCTGATTCCTTAGATTGCTTTGTAAATCTTCGTAGTACACTATTAATTTCTTCTGTGGCAAGACCACACAATTGTTGATATTAAGCATCCATTTTTTCACGTGATCTATTATAAATGTTCTCCATTCTGATGATAAAAAAACGACTGGGTTAAGTAAATATTTCACAACAGCTGTGTTTGTGTGTTTTATCAGAGATGTCAACAAGTCTCCATCTCCAAGTCCCAAGTCAAGTTGCAAGTCAGAGATGTCAAGTCTCAAGTGAAGTCTCAAGTCTTTATGAGCAAGTCTCAAGTCAAGTCTCAAGTCTCTACATTTTTATTAATACAATGAATAATATGTTAGGCCCAGGTATCATTTTATCTTCGGATCCAGCAAGAGTTAGCTTTCTCGGTGAGCTTCTGATGGCTTCTTGAAACTGTGACGAAGAAAACTACACTAAAGCACTATAATCCATTACTCTACTTGGCGCTCCAGATGCAAATGCTCACCTATGCGGAGCCTGAGGACAATGGCAGTAGGGTCCATTTTTGCCATCTTTTGTACCCGGCCTCTAGTTGAACCCCTGACTGCCTGGCTGCAAGTAAAATCCTCTGACCACTTGACTATACTGCATAATCTACAGTTCTACAAGCACGCACACCTTTTCATGACTGCCCAGATTCCTTCAGTCTGCAAAATATTAAATGGACAGATGCTACGTGTTTACAGTTGATGGTGAACTCAATGAAGTACCCTTCAATCTGTCATAACTACCTGTATGTACCTGATATGTACAGGTGCTACGAACTAGGCAGACTACGCCATACTTAGTAAATGCAAATTACAACAAACCGATTGCGTCTAAATCTCTCAAGTTTAATCATCGTGTAAATGTTCACTTTTGCTTTGTCTTGATGGTAATAACCTGTGGATGTACTCAAATCTGTTATAAAAGTGAGCCAGAAAGTAATGTCACATGAAAAGTGAAAAAATAAAAAAAAATTCAAATTTCTCAGGGAGTAAGATATTGTGAAACAGCCATCTGATATCTTAATTCCCCATTTCACGCATACAGCACTCCTCTTCCTTGCAGAAATCTCATACTCTTTATATGCAACGAAACTACTCTCGGCGTACTCGCATGGTTTGGATTATGTTTACCTGGCACAGTGCACCTTACAGTACAGTGTCAGGCAAAGTATAGGCAGTGTTTTTCCAACAGGGACGGGAAGTTCCCCACCCGACTTTAAAACTTACAAGATTCTTGGGAAAAGTGCGGAGTGCAAGTTGCAACCAATCGCGTACAGTCTTACGTGCGAATGCATCGGCGCGACGGAGTTGTGAATGACATAATATAATTTACTGAGCCAGCAAGTCGCTCATAACATATCAAGTCTTTTGGGGCAAGTCGCAAGTCTTTACTAACTTTTTGGGCAAATCTCAAGTCACGTCCCAAGTCTTTTGACGCAAGTCTCAAGTAAGTCGCAAGTCCCCCAAAAACGGGGCTCGAGTCGGACTCGAGTTCAAGTCCCAGACTCGAGTCCCCAATTACTCCGGTTTTTTTTTTATATTTGTTTGTTTATTTGTGTGTGAGAGGTGTGGATGCGTTGGCAAATGGTGGAAAACGAGGTAATTCGTCAGTTTACACTGACACTATCAAAACGAGGTAATACCGCCAATCGAGGAACTCCTCGGTTAGAATAATGGTGCAGTTGCTATATTTAGACCATTTTACGGTAGCTAGGTGTGCTCAAGTTCAAGTCCATTGGAGTATGTACCTCGTTTTTGCTGTGATCAGTTTGGCAGGTGTGTATGTATGTGTGAAAGGTGGTGTTCCATGGTGGTAAACGACAGGCGTGGCGGAACGGAAAAATATTGGCGGGCTGAGTGCCAGGAAGGCTATCTAAGCGGATCGCCACCATCAGTTGGCGCGGAGCGTACAAGAAAATTTTGGGCTTTACAAACCCTCCAGATGGCCAGAAACGGCACTTCCTGAGTGTTTTAAGCTGCATGTACCCAGCATTGAATTATGGATCTCAAGTCTGCAATTTCCCAATTAATGGAGAAAAAAAAAAACAATCTATGAAAAATGGTAACACATGTTTCTACGCGAAGCGCCACCATCAGTTCACGCGGAGCGGACAAGAAAATTTTTGGCTTTTCAAACTCCACAGATGGCCAGAAACGGCACTTCCCGAGTGTTATAAGCTACGTGTACCCAGCCTTGAAACATGGATCTCATGTATGCAATTTCTCAATTAATGAAAAAAATCAATCTATGGAAAATGGTACAATATGAGTCTAAGCGGAGCGCCACCATCGGCTCGCGCGGAGCGGACAAGAAAATTTTCGGCTTTACAAACCCCTCAGAAGGACGGAAACGGCACTTCCGGAGTGTTCTAAGCTACATGTACCCAGCCTTGAAATATAGGTCTCATGTCTGCACTTGGCAAATATTGGGGGGGGGGGGGCTACAACAACCTTTAGCCTCTCACATTTTTTCATTGGGGGCTTAGCCGCCGAACCCCTTCCCCCCGTTCCGCCGCCACTGGTAAACGAGGGTGTGTATGAACCTGCACACCTTCCAAATGAGGAAAAACCTCCAACCGAGGTATTGTTTGGTTAGACTGATGGTACAGTTGCTATTCTAATACCATTTACTATGGCTAAGTAGTGTTTCCAGTTTATTAGGAGTGCATACACTCATTTTGGACAATTACCTCGATTTCCACCATTCGCAAGAAAGGGTGTGTGTCTGTCTGTTGCCTGTACATTGATATCATAGTTGTTAACTTATTTTAAAGACACCTCATTAGGCTGAATGGTAACCTAAACTCTCGATGCCAACATTTGAGAAGATCATAATTACGATGTCAATCAAAAATGGACCAGATATAACTTGTGTCCTTACCTGGTCTCATGAATGTTTCCTCAGAGGCTAAAGATGTGTGTCCTTTTCCAACTCGTCTATTAATTTCAGCGATGGCGGAGTCATACGGGTTCCGAATGAGGAATATTTTGCCATCAGCGTCCCGGGCGTCGATGACATCGTGTGTTTTAACTACAACAGTACGACCACTCTTCGCTGGAAGTAGCTGGCCCCTGAAACCTTTTCAAATAAAAACATTTACCCAGTAATGACGTTATTATACGGGATAAGCTTCAACATTAACCCAGGGCTCAGTTCTATGCTGATCATCACCAGTTTTATTCACCTGTTCCAGGGAGAAATTATCGATAACTGCCTAAAAGTTACAAGATTACATTTCTGAAATGTAATTGAGGACGTTGTCTTTTGAGCTGAAAATTAATGACAATTAAACTGAATTTATCATTTTGATTGTCAAGCGCCAATTAAAGAAAGTTAGTATCCAGGGTCTAAAATGGCTAAGTACGTGCTGCTCTCAGATGGACTACAAGGAATGTGAGTGTTATCTTGGCTGAGAAACTCTATGAATCATCACATAGGCTATGGTTTGCAAAAATACCACTTCCATCTTCAAAAATATTGCGCGTATTCGTAACTTTCTTTTGAAGAAAGTTTAACTTAATTCATCCGACGGCATATAGTTTTATTTGACCTTTAATGCCAGAGTCATAAAAAAGTTTGGACAAGTTTTCGTGGTCAGGCACCTGTCTGTTGATTGGACCAGGAGCCGTTATTTGTGCCGGAGACAAACCGGAAAGCATAATTAAAACAAATACAGTAAGACCCAATTACGCTGATGTTGAGATGGAGGTATCAACGTTATGTTTCCAATTCGGTTGGTAGGGAATTTTTTTCGTTTCGTGTGTGCCTCCAGTTTGATTTTGATCACCTTTTAAATCATTCTCGTCTAATAATCTTTTAACAAGTGGCTTGAGTAGATCAATGCTTAGATTAGCGGGGACAACAGGGAGCAAATTTTGAATCAGACGACGGTCGGTTTAATTGAGACGATGGATGTAACAGACCCTTCTTTTAACAAAAAAACCGCATGGAAAATGAGTTGAAGATGCAGCTGAAATAACCAGATATTAATTTATAGTCTAATCATTCTTTGGCATTAACCAAACTGACGTGACAAATAATGTCTTATTTGTCAGCCTCCGTCGATTTGTAATGTTGTAAAAGCGGATAAAATTCCTTAGTCCTACTTTCTAGATGTGGTGGACAACAAACCCTTTTTGTGTTGGCTTTCTTATCCAATGTAAGTCTCAGTGGCGTACGCAGGGGGGGGGGGCATTGGGCCATGCCTTCCCCTCACAGATACCAATTTTTTTAGGGGGACACCCTCTCTTCTTAGACCCCTTCCCCGGGCCGGCTATCACTGATGCCATTTTTTTTAGTTCCTAAAAATACTCAAATTTTTTACACAAATTTTACTTCAGAAGGTAACATATGTGGCACCAGATTGTAAAAATTTTCAAAGGGGAGGTGTCTTACTTATTTCCTGAATTTATGCAAAATAACTCACTGGTTTATTCTCAATATTCAATGATTTTTCACAGAAAATTTTTGAAAATACTTGTGAGAGAAATAAGAGGAGATCCGTAAGATTTAGCAAATTTTTGAAAATAAACTTGGGGGAGGGGGACTGCCATCTCTCCCTTTAAAGCGTTCTGTCCATTTTCACAGAAGGGTCCCTAATCTGACCATCATACATGGAGCTGCCAGGAGTCTATAACACACTTGTTTGATCACACGCAAACACGTCAGTCCACTCCTTTGCCTGAACACACTCACTTACTCACTCACCCACCCTGCCACCCTGGTCCACCTACCGAAGCACCACTCACTCACTCACTCAACCACTCGCCCACAACTTCACATTTGATGAAATCTGGGGGAAGTACAGTAGACCTATGAAATAATTGGTGTTGTAAAACGAGAAATATAGTTTAAGTCGAGACCACATTCCCAGAGGCTTTGAGGCAAAAGCTAGGGTTCATACTTCTCCGCCGACCTAGATCGCCGCACTCTCGCCGCACACTGGGCGAGTGTGGTCGGCGAACAGTTTGTCACTCGTTCATACTACTCGTTTTGCTCACGGATTATCGCCGACCTCAAACGGACATTTTCTGCACCTGTGTAATTCGCGTTTCAATTCATATTCTACGTTGAACACCGTTTCTGCATAAACAGTTCATTCGGGAAGATAGATGCGTCGTCTTCACTCTCACTTTGCTCTTCATCCTCAACCTGTGTGTCGCTTTGAAGGGCCACTGACCTGAAAATGGAGCAACCAATAGGACGGATATCGAGGCATCAACACAGAAGGTTTGTCTTCCTGGGGAGTGGTTTAAGGGCTCTAGCTTATCTGCTTATTTCAGGGTCGTCAAATATAAACTCTTTCATCTCTTTAGCACTCCGTTTGCTAGACGTACAGGGGTGGCACCAGGGGGACAGGGGAGCTACAGCCTCCCCCGTCGGGGAATTCTAGCCCCCCCCCGTCGGGGCAGAAGAAAAATGGGTGTCGTTGGGGTGCGGGAACCTTGATTTTCTTGTTTTGGAAAAAAAGCAAAAAAAAAAAAAGAAAAAGGTCCTCGAAAATTCGGATAGTGCGACAAGTACGCCGACCTGAGTCGTTCTTGAAGAACTGAAGTGCAAAAAAGCAACAAAAAAAAAATGTCATCGAAAATTCGGGCTCAGCCGGCCCAGCCCCCCTGTCGGGCAAATCCTGGAGCCACCCTGTAGGCGTAAGAAGCGGGCGGGGGCTAAATCCCCCAGTCAAAAAAGTGGTAGGGTGGGAGCAGCCTTTGCTTCCGCCCCCTCAGTCCAAGGACAAAAACCCCTCATTCGTTCCTTTTGTAAAAAATGTTAAAAATTTGCAGTAAATTCCATTAAAATTTGCTCAACGTGATGCACGAAATTGCATCTAAGGACCCTCAAGCATTCAAAAATTTCCCAGTTTCCACGTTCCCCAGGACCGTGGTGCGAAACAATTTTCAGTCCCCCACCCCAGTTTCAAACAGTTTCCTACGCCTATGTCCCATTTTATTTATTTCTCTGCGTTATAACACCAGAAGGGCTTAATGGGGTATACGTGTTCCTCATGTCCCCTTCTCTAGTTTCACGCCCACGCCACACGTAGTTGATACGCACCTTGGAGTGTTGCCATCAGTGTCACGATGTTTCACATGATCGGAAAGAAAGGTCATTAGATCGTAATATTTCCACTTGTACTTTTACCACCCGGGTCTCCACTACGCCCCTCGTTACATCGTTTTGCTTTGGTGCATTGGTCACTCAAATACTTCCATCTGTCTTCTTCCAAGACCGACCGCTGGTTGGTAACAAGCGGTCTGTAGCAAGCCATGACTGTCCATTCCTTTCGTGGTCTCTGTACCCGACCAAACTGCTATTATATTAAATTTGGGTACTTCCTTACTTCCTCAATTAATCTCTCATCCCCCTCACAAGAAAATGGCTTCTTCTTGGCAGAAGCCCTTATATCTCTGCAGCTGGAAGTACACCACCAATTATTACTCCATTGACTAACACACTAATTTGGGTCCATTTCGTTGCCCCTGGACCCTTGTAGAAGTTTTCAACGGGCACAAGCTACCCGTCATATGAAAGCTGACGAGGAGGCCTTTCACAACGTTTTCAAATTTGTGTACCATGACCGTTAAGATTTTGAGGTAGAAGGGCCTGTATAATAGTTCCTGTTTTTGTTTACTCATTCAAATGCCATTTTGCATCGCGGAAGGATATATTGCAAAGAAGTGCCTGAAATATCTTCAATTTTCTTTATTTTTGCAGAATGAGTACTTCCACTGCCGTACGCAGGGCGGCTATTGGGCCATGCCCCCTCACGGATACCAATTTTTTTTTTTTTTTTTAGATCCTAAAAATACGTTATTTTTTAACACAAATTACACTTCAAAAGGTAGCATATGTGGCACCAGATTACATGTAACGACACAAAATTTTTCAAAAATTTTAAAGGGGAGGGGTTGTCCCCTATGGCCCCCTCACTGATGCCAATTTTTTTTTAATTCCTAAAAATGCGCAAATTTTTTAACACAAATTTTACTTGAAAAGGTAGCATGTGTGGCACCAGATTGCATCTAAGGGCACCTAATTTTTAAAAAATTTTCAAAGGGGAGGGGTTGTCTCCCTATGGCCCCCTCACTGATGCCAATTTTTTTTTTAATTCCTAAAAAAGCGCAAATTTTTTAACACAAATTTTACTTGAAAAGGTAGCATGTGTGGCACCAGATTGCATCTAAGGACACCTAATTTTTCAAAAATTTTCAAAGGGGAGGGGGACCCCTCCCCCAGGCTGGCGATCACTGATGCCCTTTTCTTTTAGTTCCTAAAAGTACGCCAATTTTGAACACACAAATCTTACTTCAAAAAGGTAGCACATGTGGCACCAGATTACATGTAAGGACATGAAATTTTTCAAAAATTTTCAAAGAGGAGGGGTCCCAACATAGACCCCCTCACTGATGCCAATTTTATTCCAGTTCCTAAAAATACGTCAATTTTCTAACACAAATTTTACTTCAAAAAGGTAGCATATGTGGCATCAGATTGCATCTAAGGACACCTAATTTTTCAAAAATTTTCAAAGGGGAGAGAGACCACCTCCCCTTAGACCCCTGCCCATGGCCGGCGATCACACACCATACTGCATGCCCCCCCCCCCTTGAGAGAAATCCTGCGTACGCCACTGAATACTTCAACTAATTTCCTGCCATATTCACATCACAAATTGAACACATCGCTTCATTAACATGGTGTAATCTGTCCCCCGAAAAGTTCTTCTTGGATGTTAAATTGGTAGGGTAACCCCTCTCCGGTGGGATTCTCTTGAATTAGTGATGTGCTACCCAGCTGATATATCGGCTATTGTGGTCTGCCATGTGTTTATCACATTGCAGACGTGTTTCAACCCGCTCATTGAGACGTGCAAAGCGGAAAAAGATAAAATCGGTTTATCTCGAACGGATCAGAAACGGATTGTAGGCACGTACAATGGGAACGAGTAGTAACGGGCTTCGGCACTCAATGCGGATCAGAAACGCACTATAAAAGTTTGTTGACCCTACTTGACGCAACCGTTGCGGACAAAATTTCCTCTCCGCATTGAGCTCGGCGAGTAGTATGAACTGGGCTTAACATGAGTACTAATAGTTTTAATCATGGAAGAACTGAACTTGGAATTGAACACTGTCACTGTTTGTTTCTTCTGTTGCCGAAAATTGTTGCATACTATACTCTTCATTGTGAATTGCACTCAAGAGAGTAGCATACCTCCGTCAAATAAACTGCTGTCATTCCCAACACTTCCAGTACAGATTCCAGTCACATGTTCTATTAAATACCTCAGCCAAGTGTTGCCAGAGCCTGGCAGGCTCCATAGGACAATGAAAGGCATCGTTCCTTTTGGCATTAGGCGAATCTTGTTACACGTTGTTGAATTTTCTGAAGGTGCAAAATTTTATAGGGTGATGAAAGAATTTGAGAAGAGTAATGTTTCTGAAATAATGCAAACTGAAGTTGATGACTTCAATTATAATTAGACAGCACCACTCCTCTAAAACACTTGCACAGAGGAGCATCGTAACTTGCATACAGAGGCGTTTTAACCTCAAAATATGTACTTCCCTGAGTTTCTGACGCCAGTGGGGCAGAAGGCCCATGGTACCCCAGACATTTGCAAAAGGAAAAGTTGTTCTAACAATGGGACTAATTAATCCTCATCCTATGGCGGGCTATCATATCACGAGGAGTCGACATAGTTTGCCAATTGACGTCGACATATACCAATTTAAATCGACATAAACCAATTTAAATCGACATATACCGACATATAATCGACACATGTACCAATTTAAATCGATATATACCAGTTAAAATGGAGGTATACCAGTTTAAATCGACATGAATCGACATATTCCACTTTAAATCGACACATACCAATTTAAATCGACACATCGACATATATTAGTTTAAAACGACAAATACCAGTTTAAATCGGCATATACCAGTTTAAATCGACTTATACCAGTTTAAATCGACAAATACCAGTTTAAATCGACATATACTAATTTAAATCGACACATACACCAATTAAAATCGACATATACCAGTGCTGATATATGTCGATTCCTTAATATGATGAATCTATATACCGTATTAAAAGTGTCCATCATTCCTATCTTGAAATATCTTTACAAGGTTTTCAGTTTTGACCTCTGGTGTGACCTCAAATGATCTCTGACTTTCCCTGAAAACAATGTGTTATTTCTCTCAACTAAGGTTGCATCGGATATCCCGTCATGTCGGTTCCCCTTCCAATAAGATCTTTTAAGAATTCCGGCAGGAATATCTCAAATCTGGCCATTCTATTGCCTCCATTATTTATGGACAATAAATAATAGGCCTATCTTCCTAATGGTTTTCCCTTTTTTCTGTACACATTTCACTTCACAACTTTCTTGTGAAACAGGCAGTAGTACACAATTTGTAGCTTGTGGTACACGCTTTCGTGCACATGTACGCACATATCCAAACTAAAAGATGCTGACACTTAAGAAGTACAACTTCAAAGTTAAACTATCCATCATTTATTCAGCATAGTCAGCTATTAAAATATTTACGGTTGTAAAATTTCTCCCAACGAGTTTTTGACAATATACGGCGTGAGTCACATTATTATTCACTAAAACCAACAAATTATAACATGTATTTAAACAATTACTCTCACTCTCAATGCCCGTCTACATGATCATACATTTGTACATGAACATCGCCATATGTAATACATGACATTGTTTCATAGATTCCCACTTGGGGTATGCACCATCGCTTAATATATGTTCAAAGTTCATGCGTCTTATAGGTTAGTTCCAAAACATCTGGGACTCAAAATGTCCTTAATCGTCGATTTTTGCTGAATATCTCTTTAAACGAGTAACACGCAAGTTTAGGCCATGGTTTCGTTTACAACAACCATACATTATTAGCAAATGATAAGAGTAGACCGAAATGTTTTCAAATTTTTGAAAATTTGTTGGAAGGATGAAACATTCAGCTGAAAATTCGAACACCGTCATGTTGTACGCTGTTTAACTTTGTAGGGAAGTCCGCCTACATCAGACTAAATTGACATATGACAACATAACGCTCTTAAAAGCACACCACACTGGTACGCTAAAATCAATCCATCTATCTGTCAGCCTGTCCGTGCGTGCGTGCGTGCGTCCGTCCGTCTATCTATTTGGGGGAAAGTTGAAGATGAGAATCGAGAAGTATGTTTTAAAATGTGGAAACAGTGTCTGACTGTACAGATCCAACAAAGCGTGTTCTGATTATTCTCTGAGAAAGAAGGGTAACAAGGTACTTCCTTTTTTATAACTGGAATTTGGAAGACTGAATGTCTCAACATAAAGGCTTATTAACTTGAACACAAGTTTTTGACAACGTAACGCTCTTAAAAAAACACACACTGGTACGCTAAAATCAATCCATTTATCTGTCAGTCTGTCCGTGCGTCCGTCCGTCCGTCTATCTATTCGGGGAGGGGAGGGGAGAGGGACTTAAGCAGTATTTGCAAAGAAATGTTCATTAAATCAAACATCATTCTTTGCCGTTGTCAGATCTACTGTTGATGTTGTTGTTTCCTTTTTCTTTGAATATTTTTATTTTTTGTTCCTCAAATTAAAATCGGAAAATCAAATTGATCAATTTTGATGTTTTGGTGTGTGAAGGGGGTCGAGGTCGAGAAATCGCGTCTGGTCTGCCCCCATGTCAAACATCTTCCTACGCCGCTGACGTAACTGACACTCACCGTAACCTTACTCTAACCTAATCTTTACCCTAACACTGACCTTCGTGTAGAACTGTCGGAATATATAGAAGTACACGCACCCATACACATGTACTGGTCCAGCGTGATTGCAGAGATTCTTTTCGACTTCGACAAGGAATAAAAAACTGTGTGGGTCACCTATACGTGTCTTGGGAAGGGAACGAGGGCCCAATATTTTGAGCTCTAGAAGAACCTGCTCTTCTTATAGGCTAAAACTCGTAAACCTTGGGGCGACTGAGACATTTCGGGTTTATATACTTTACAGTAAACACTGGAGGCTCCCAAACAAAATTTGGAAAATTCCCCACGGGGTGCGGCCTTCCGAGACAAAACGGAAAGCTATGGCCCTTGCCCGATCCCCCGGTGCCTCTCCTAACAGTAAAACCTTTATTTTCCCCGGTTGTGAATCAGTAATGACTTTCAAGTCCCGGGGAGTTGGAATGAGCCTTGCAAACAATCAGACAATTAACTTCAATGGCGCTGCCAGAATTTCAAAGCCTGGGAGGGCGAGTGGTGAGAATCAAATCTAGGGGGGATGTTGTGGGTAAGCATCGCCCCTGTAAGCCATGACGTGTGCTGTTTTGTACATTCTAAGGGCAATTGGGCAATTGTGCGGGCGAGGGCTATGACTTGGGGAATTGTCTCATGCCCCCCTTTGGTAGCGCCTCTGATAATATTGCTTTTATAATACTTTTGAGTGTACCTTGTCATATGATGTGTAAAGAGTCTCACACAGCAAACCACTCCGGATTAGATTAACCAAAGGAATTTGTAATCTCAGTGTCAGCTTGCTTACCTTCAAAAATGTTGACTATAGGTTTGGTTACATTAAAGGAGTTTCTTTGGCGAGTAACATTTTTCCTGTTCCCATCTAGATCTTTTTCATGATATCCTTTCCTCTCTGATGACATGATTCTATTATTGCTTTGTTCTGTAAATGGAAGTCCAGTAGTCTCTACTCGCAAGACAGCTTTCAAAAAGACTGCATAAGACGAGTTTCCTGCAACTTGATTTATGTTACTATTGGCTCTCCATGGGCGAATCTTGGGAACAGAAAATGTACTTGCCGAAGAATTAGTAAAAGTCTTGTCGTTGTTTAAGAGTGTTTCAGAAATGAAAATCACCAATACGAAGACAATCGGCAACGATATCAGATGAAAAGTCTTCTTCATTCTGTTCACAAAATGTGAACTGCTAACCCTTTTATCTGTGATAAAACAAACATGAAAGCAAAACGCAATCTTTTGAAAGATGGTTTAAATAACTTTAATTATTAGATATGTTTATCGTGTATTTAGTGTGGTTTTATCCTTTGATATATTTTTTCCTTACAGTGTTACTTTCTCCAACTTCTGTAAAGTGTTTGCAAGCATTTGTAAAGTTTGATTTACTAGCATTTCAAGAGAGGTTATATGCAGTAGCGTATCTGCCGGAAGGCAGGAGGCAAAGTCCCCCCTGGCGGTTTCGACAGGGAAGATCAGCTCAAACCACCGGGTTGAAAAAAGGCAAATTAAGGAATGAAGAAAGGGAGAAACTGAGAGAAAGGGAAAGAATTTGAATGAAAGGGAAGGAGATTATTTAGCTTCAGATCAGAGAGACTAACAATTTCTGCCTCTTTTCTTAAAACCAGTGAAAGTTACAAGTTAAATACATCCCATTCCAATGAATGACCGTCTGATTAACGCAGCGAAAAGATCTTAACAGTTCTTTTTTAGCAATTCCCATCGTTTCATCTGTAGCATAACATACCGATGATACCGTACTATGTCCAGCACTGATAAAGTACTCCAGAGAATCAGTAGTCGCCCACTTTTCCAAACGAAAGGTAATAAGACCAAGATATGTTTTGGTTTATCCTACATGTTCCTACTTAAAGAAAATCATCCGTGACGTTAGTAGTATTTACAGAACATAGCATGTAAGACATGGCCTGAGAGCCTTAAGAATTCTTTGTAGTAGGCTTACATGGGAGGCTGAGTTGCTTTAAGACTCCCAGGAATACTGTATTTTCCATATTTTAGTTCCCTTGGTGGATAAATTTTCAGGCCTACAAGTGAAGAACAGTGTATTTTTATGCTGGAAAACTTTTGGATGAGTTTTATTTGGGAAGAAAATTTTCATGCATTGTCTAACTTTGGTTGCGGTCTAAGCCGACTAAGTTGACAAAAAGAAGAGGAATAGGCTACAGTGCAAAAAACATTTTGTTAGTGAAAAACTTTTCACCTGGCAAGGCCTGAACCAGAAAGATTTCTGAATGGAGGGGATATCTTCCAGGGAGGAATATTTTAGAAGGGTGACATACGTGATATAACAAGTTGTACTTGAGGCGACAACTGTTAGTGATTATTTCCACAAATGTTGTTGGGGCAAGCCTTTTCTAGGGTGTGGGTCGGCATCCCACTCCCGGGCTCGAAACTCTTGAAGCTTTACTGCTATCCCTTATTTAATCTGCCAGAAGGACATTTGCACTTGCCTTCAAAGGTCGTCACAACAACACGTTTTGAACAGAGCACATGGGGCTTTTCATGGTAAACTGTTACGGTAGTAACCCTTGTGTGGTTTGAGCTAGCTCTGGGCCAGCAGACTTAGATATGTGTAGAGCCCTACCATCCCCCTTGGCTAAGAACGTAACTGAAGCTACAATCATGCTCTGAAATTTTGTGTAAAAGTATCAGAACTGAACATATTGAGACCTTGACAAATGGCATTGTAAAAGTCTTGAAAAAGGCTGGAATTTTGTCCACAAATGTATAAACAGCATTCTGTATTCTCTGTGTACCAGATAATTACGTCCAAAAGTTACAGGGATGCAGGTGTAATACTGACAGATACTGATAACTTAACTTGGCTAAACAGCTAAATGTGACGTGGAAATAGTCAAAAACGCAAATTTTGAACATTTTAGGAAGCCATAACTCCACGAAACAACATTCGAAAAGCTTCATATTACAGGATTCTGTCCTATGGGATGGTTTTATACAGTAATATTATACCAGGCAGGTAGGAAGGATATGTCTTTGCTGAGAAATAAGACCTCCAACTTGACAAAAATTACCAAAATGTCATCTTGCTGCTGATTTGTGGAATTTCAAAGAATTTTAAATCCGTCGTAATTCGACAAATGTCGCTTAGGAAGCTGCGTATGCACATGGTAAGGTTCGCAGCAAATATAAGAGCCTCTTAAGGTGAAATGTTGTTATCTTTTGAATTTACTAGGCCAACATAGTGAAAATTTTAAGTTGTACAGGTGTGTGAGTCTTGAAAGGTATATAGATGACTACGCAGTCTAGCTTCACATAGCTTCCTTATGACCTGATTAACCCTCGGATTCTGAATAATATGTCGAGTCTTTGCAAACCGGGTTGGTAGTTTTCACCGGCCCGCCGCCGCCGCATTACGCGTTGGCAACAGACAAATTTGGTCATTTTAACACCCCAAGAAGTGGGGTGATTTTTCTAGCATCTATTTGCTATGTGGTCAGGTTAATCTCCAGGTTGAGAGGAGACAAACAATTGGTCCTTGAGACACGTGCCTGTGGTCAAGAATAATGCTGTGAAAGCATATGGCCGTGTTCCCACTTGAACCCCCCATGCTGATCCCCCCAAGCTCAGTCAACTGGAAAAGTTTGTGACTAACCGCA
>WURT03016892.1:0-16051 GCA_009936505.3 Holothuria glaberrima | reverse complement strand
CCACTTTCATGGCCTTAGCCTAACGTACACTACATACCGCTAGGATACTTCCCATACCAATAACCTGCGTTATTTTGCAGCAAAATGAAGCAGAGATAGAATCAATCACAATCAAACTTCCAGGGGTTGTGATATTACAGTCGGGGAAAATTAGCCGGTCTCGGTCTGAGTCCCCGAATCATTTCAGCCGAGTCCAAGTGCGAGTGTGAGTGCGAGTCCTGAACGCTGAGTCCGAGTCACGAGTTACGACAATCAGGACTCGAGACTGGTCTCGAGACCAAGACCAGCTCGAGTCATCCAGCCCTGGTACTGATACATAAATACTGTCATTGGGTACATGAAATGCTCTGCCAAGCAGATTTAGAGATATAAGTGATTCTGGAGATTTCAGGTGGATATCATATAGCCAGCAGTGTAGGTCAAACTAATATACATGTTTCCATCACTATAACATTATTGTAGGAAGGAACTAGTCAACCTGCCATGTAAGGGCATACTTTTGCAAGCTTCCCACATGTAAGTGGAGCAGAGAGGAACTATTTAGCCAGCCATGTAAGTTTAACTATTACAACCATTAGTATGTAATCACTACAGAGATACACTAGTCAACCAGCTGTGTAAGATCAACACTAGTGTAAACTTTCAGTATCTCAGTGGTTCAGGGAGACAATTGATGGCCAGCTAAATGGGCCTAGCTTGGCAGCATTTTCATACCCCTGTGTTAAAAGAATAAATGTTGTGTCACGAGATGCTTTGTCCTTTGTTTTCTTGTATGATCTTACTGACACAATTCACATGAAAAGCTACATGTTGGTCCAGATGTAAAATGTTCACAGTATATCAACTATCCAGGAGAGATACTAGGCCTGCCAAATATGCCATTAAATTTTGTGAAAAAAATTTTAAAAAATCATCATTAATTTTATTGGATGCTAACTGTTACTGTTGTTACTTTCCCCACACAGGATACTAGCTGAAGAACTTCTTGCAATTTTCAAGAAACACCCAGCATTAATTATTGACCTACAGAGGGAGCTGTTGGAATGTTTCAGTACACCAAAAAATATGGAGCAGAGAGAACATGTCTTTATACAGCTTGTGAGTTTTAATTAGTACATGATGTAGTGAGGAATTTCACATCATGTGGGGTGAATAAGTCTCTTGGTGGTTTAAGAGTACAGTAAGAGTTTCTTTGTTGGAAGGGGTAGCTTTTGTAGAACACTTTTTTTAAAAAAAAGTTTTATTCACTGGTCAAAGCAAAGTAAGGTCCTGTTTACTAGAAAAACATGTGTCCAGAATTTTTTTCCAATGAAATTGACTTGGTGTTGCACAAGGACTTCAATATTCATCCAAACAGAAACATAAGAATCTGATGGTATGTTGATGCTTAAATGTTCCAGCTCAGAAGCTACTTACATACACCTTACATTGGATAGGTCTCTGGATCAGTCAACTGGAAATTGCAATGGGGAGGTTTGTACTTGTTTGGCAAATATTTTGCAGTTGTACGGGGGGTTTGAATTTGAAAGATTGGTTAAACAAAATGTTTCTGTGTTGTGCCCAGCTGACCTCCTGGCCTGGAGTACACTAAAGTAAATAAATATCAGCAAACACTGAGCAGTCTCACGGTAGGAGTACAATATTGTAGGTTAAAGAACAAATATATTTTACTTCAGGTACTGAGCAAAAAAAGCATACGCATCTTTTGTCATGAGTGCAAGTTCAAAATATGGCATTAGCAAAAACAATGGACTGTGAGAGTGTGTGAGTCTGAGCACATCATGCCTCCTGAGTATGAGTACAAAATTTGGTCTCAACAAGAGCAATAAAAAAAACATAATCTTGCCCGTAAGGATGTGCAGATGGCATGACTATGGAAAGGTTTTGTGTCCTGTAATGGGCCAAACAGGTTTGTGTTCCTGTACAAAGCATACCTCAGCAGGTACTCATCAACAACTGTGAGACAGGGGGACATGTCTAGTTAAATTATCTGGCTTGAATGAGTGAGAACAGCTGGATTTTAGTTAGGCCAAGTTTAGCGCCTATTAATTCAGCATTCAAAAAGTGTAGAAAGGAGGTTTTAACATCAGGAGACCAGAGGGAAGGGTGAAAGCCTCCTTTGGAGTCTCTTCTGAACCTTGTTGACCATTCTGGAATTGTGTATTTTGAGTGAAACTTCTACTTTTTTCATTATTTCTCATATAAATATCAGCTTTACATGTCCATAAAGGGTTTATATTCAGTAATGTGCGAGGTAGCAAACTACTGTACAATGCAAGTTCCCATCAAGTACCAGTTTGGCAATGGGAGTTCTGTTTGCCGACCAGCATAGAAACCCGATTGAACGAGGAATGTTGTAGAGAATAAATACATTTTACTATGAACTTTTGGCACAAAGTGATATAGAGAGTGTAATAAAATGCCAGCTTGTTGAGTCTATCAGAATATTTTATACTCAACCATTCAGCCATTGCCTTATGCATCATTCCGTTAGGATAAAAACGTATGTACACATGTTTACTGAAGTTTGCACAAGTTAAAAAGAGGAACTTCACTTATCTTAAATGAAATAATTTCAAAAGTATCAATGTTATTTACATTTTCCTATTCTACAGGTGTGGATGGTAGGAGAATACACCTCTACTCAACATGACAGCAGATGTAATAGTGAGATCATTAATAAATACTATGAGGTACTGGTACATTTTGTTTTTGGTTGATTACAGATAAAACTGGGTTTCCTAAATTAGTTCACATAGTCCACATAATGAAAGACCTTAGCTTCCTTTGAAAGAAGACAACACTGTTTTCAGATAGGAATCTCTGTGTCATTTTTGACAATGGTATTACCATGTGTAGTAAGGTACAGGCTCTCTGCCACACTTGTAACCTCCAATTTAGAAACATCACCCATGATATAAGGGTGTGCCCAGGGGAGGATTCTTGTCATCATACTGTCAAGGCTTTGCTTGTATCATGCCTTGATTATAGCAACTCACTTCTTGGAATTTCTAAGGCCCAGATAAATTAAATCTTATCCAAAGTACAGCACACAAAGTATGTGGGGCTTAAGAAGGGAGAACCTTGGTAGATTATACTAGCTGCCAGTCAACTAACATATTAGATTTAAGTATTTATGTATCAGCATCACCATCTTACCTCACCTCTGATGTTGTCAGGCATAGTACTTTTAACACCCAGTGTCTCCCCTTTTATTCATTGTACTAGACTTCATTTCCATAAAACACATAGAGTAAGTGGTGATTTTGCTTTTTATTCAGCTAGCCCATGGCTCTGGAATACCCTCACAATGCCTACTACAGAAGCCTTGTCATTGGATGTGTTGATAAGGTGGTGTTTCTGTTTTGTGGTGCTTGTTTTTCCTCTTCTCTGTGCTGCTCTTAGATCCGTGTATAAGCACATAATAGATATAAGTGTGTGTATATGTGTATCATATATTCTTTTTCATTCTTTGTAGGTTTCTGCTTTTTCCTTGGGGGCATTTTTTCTTTCCAAAATACCAGAAATACCTTGTTCTTTGTTTGCTTTTTTTTTGGTTCTGATGAAAAAAAAAAACTATGCGGTCATGCGTGTGTGTGTTTGTGACACTTAACTTTTTTATATGATATTTCAAGAAGGGAAACTCTGGCAGTTCTCAAACTTGGTCCATAGATGATTCATTTTGAGAGGAAGAACCCTCTTGTTTTTTGAGGTCAAATGTCGTCTTGGGTCTCCAGGGCTCTCCAGGGGTTAAACTCTGAAAACTTTGTTAACATGATATCTCGAGGTAGGAAGCTTGGATAGAGTTCATTCTTGGTATATGGGTGCCTTATAGTGATGAAAAGAACCCTACTGTTTATGGTGAATGTCAAAGGTCATCTGGGGTCACCAGAGAGCAAAATTTGAAGCAAAATTTTCCAAGAGTTCTCATAATTTTCAAGGTCAAATATGAACACAAAAGTATTTTTTCAACACATTAAGATAGCATTTGGCCAATGACTGAAAGAAATGTGACTTTCTAGGCATTACTTGGAATGAAAAACATGTATCACCAAAACCACATTGTATATTGGCATTCTGGTTATAATTGTTGTGATAAGTTTAGTGGCATCAGCTTACAGTAATTCTGAAGACCAACAATTTTAATATAGTTTCCCCAGTTGCAGTAGATAATCAATGCTGTCATAATGTTATGGAGATTCATTGTGTCATGAGAAATACATCAGCACCAATAATAGACTTTAATCCTGTAGTGTAGGTCACCTGGTGTTATATTAATGTAACACACATTGGTACAATAGGTTAGTAATTGATTGTTTATAGGTATTGTGGAATATGCTCGATCCTGCATTAGTTATGGCACCATTGTAGGATTCATGACTCCATTCAGGGTTTTGACTGCATACAAAGTCATGACACTATTCAGAGTCATGACTAATAGGGCTGCAGGTGCATGACCTAAATTATTGAAGTCTTTCAAACCTTATTGAAATGAGTATTGAATTTAGTCTTCTTACTCTACCACTGGTTATTTGATGAAATGTAAATGAAACTGTTTTCTGTCTGTGAATAAAGCAGTCAAACCCTGCAGTTTTATTTGACTTTCTTTAATACATAGACCCTGGAAGCATTGTTTTATGAAAGTGCAATGACCCTGCAGGCTTCAAAACAAGAAATCCAGATAAGCTCAGTGGAGCTCCTTGCCACAATGATGTCTTGTCTTGCTAAGGTATAGTTTCATCACATGGATATATTAGCAGTGTTCTCCACAGGTCCATGTTTTGTCTGGGCGCTTTTCTCTGATCTGGCAGATGACATCGATTGCCATCCTGGCCATGGGGGAGGGGTCTCAGGGGAGGGGGTCCAGAGGATCAAAAATCAAAAAATTTTGCTCACTTAAGGTGGGTTAGATGCAAAATGGTACTACATGTGATGCTAAATTTGAATTGAACAATTCAAATGTTACCAGAAAAGGTGAATGCCATATTTTTTGTCCAGGCGGCCAAGCTTTTTGTCCGGGCGGCCAAGATTTTTGTCCGGGTGGCAACTTTTTGCCCGGGCGCTCCTGCACGCTTTTCAGATTTTGTCCGGGCGGTGCACCGGGACAAAACAGCTAGTGGAGAACACTGTATTAGTTATACATCCCAGTATGGAATGTGATTTTGATGGTGAACCTTCAAATCATTTGCTACAATGTGTGGGTTCAAGAGGAAATTCCTTTGTGCATGCAGAAATGTAGTAGTGTTGTAATACATTGGCTGAAATCCATAGCAACAGAGGGATTGAACCTATTTTGTGAATGCGTCTGACCAGAAATTCATGTGGAAGTGCCCTCACCCTAAGTATGGGTTTCCCCCAGGAATATGAGCTGCTGGCTATGTTTTACCATAAGTGAGACAAACATGAAATTTTGAAAATTGCACTTATACAGGCAGTTTTGTTATCTCTTGCAGATGGAATACATTTAATGCAAAGAAGTTAAACAGCTCCAAGTCAAATCAAGGGTTACTATAGAGAGGTTTCACTGATCAGTCCGTGATCGCATATTTCTTTGATTTTGAAGATCAAGATCGCTTGTATTTTTGGCTTTGAAGGACAAGTGTCCATTGTGTCACAGTATGTCATGTGTGTGTGCTGTAAATATACTTTCTGCATGTGTGATTTGCCCTTCAGTGCCTGGGAATTCTACTCCTGTGACGTCACATGAAATCCCTCCATAGGAAGATTACATGACATTTTCTTCATAGGCAGACTTCTCTTTTTCAGCCCTTTACCTTTTATTCTCACTTTGTCATTTTACTACTGTCTGTAGCTTGCCTCTCGATACCAGAATTTGATACCCCGGGTCATCCTCTGCTTGACTAAAGTCTCCCAACAGATGGGGAAGAGTAGTAATATCGGACAAGAAGAAAAGGCAATACTTTCAAGTAGAGCTACTGAATATGTAAATCTCCTGAAATTTCCTGAGTAAGTATTACTTCCCTATGGTATTTATTTCAACCAATCACAAGAACTTAATATGTTATAAGTCTTTTAGTGAATTTCACTTAATAATGATAGTTTTATAATGGGAGAGAAAAAGTTAGTTATTATATTTTCTAAATTTTAATCAAAAGTGAGCAGGATATTTGACTTACCTTCATTCATCTATATTGTAGGCTGATTCTATGTAATGAGATGTTATGTGGATTATATGCATTATTCAGCAGGGGCTTATTGCCATCAGACAGGCTACTGTCAGATTGTTTTCAGGGGCATAGCAAGACCATGTGGGGCCTATGGACAAGGAGCAGTGAGGGGCCCCAAAAGCAATGGTACCACAATTCAATAGCATAAGCCCTCTTCAACCATCCACCCAAATATTTACAATTACACAGGAGTCAAGTAGGTCTAAGTGCAAACATTGAGCATCATTGGTCGGCTGAAAACCAAGAATTTTTTGTTGATGTCTTGAGCCCCTGAACCCTTGCGGGCCCCTGGACATTGTCCACCCAGTCCACCCACTTGCTGCATCCCTGATTGTTTTCCTATGTTCTATATCTGGCATCACCTTGTGTATGTTACTTATGTAATACATTGTTTCTAGTCTAGTTTATATCAGTTTGAGTACTCACACTAGGTGAAATAAAGTAAACTAATAAACTGCCAGCATTGGAATAAGACTGATATATTTGATTTTATTTTACAGCATTGCTGGTGTTATTTTAAGCCCTCCAAAGGATATTTCTTCCAGTCATCTTCATAAGGATATCCACTCTTCATCAGTCCTCTTGATGCGAGCAGCTGTTCATCTTATTGAGTGAGATACAATTATACCAATAAAAATTGCATTAAAAAGGCAAACTTGCCCCAAGCTGTTACAAGGTGCCTCACTGTTCCTGAACTGAAGAGTTATAGCCTACATGAGATACTCTTATCAGTCAAGGCCACTCACAGATTAGTGAGGTATACATTATAAAGCAGAGTGGTTGTAAAAGGAGGGAATATATTCAAGTCTTCAAATTACATAATACTGAATAGAATATATATATTTTTTTAGAAGAGGGTACAGTCATTTTGGCTGTTGAAAATCAGCCATGGGCAATGAAACTGGTGTGTGGTACGTGAAGTCACTGAATCACTGAGAAAGAGCAGTGGCCAAATGTGAATCATGCTAGGAAGAATGGAATAGGTTTGGATGAGGACTTGGCCCTTTTATTTTAACAATAAGGTGTATTGTTAGAACTGTGGTTTGTCATCAGGCAGTATTGAGCAGAGCGACCAACCAACCATGGCTGAAAGAAGAATCTCAGTGTGCTACCCACCTTCTGCATGCTATAGCACCTATTTACACTATGGATGGTGTCATACGTTTATGATGCTTGAGAAACCTTAACAGAGTCAGAAATACACTCATCATATGTAGCCATCCCCCAAGACGATACCCACATGAGAGGGGGCTGTGGCAATGCATTTTGCGGAATGTGTGATTTGTTCAACCCTCACTACTCCAGAAATCTGATGGTGCAATTTTAGCAGTGGCATGCATTGTAAAGAATGAGAGGGGGATTTAGAAGGGACTTTGTACATACCTTCAATAGTATATTGTATAGACATTTGCAGGGACATGCAGCCAAATGATACCATTACCCTGCTGGGGCTATCGCTGGATTCAGGAGTAAATGACAAACACTTGTTACATAAATACTATCCTGACTTATGTCCCCACTATGCCCAGGTGTGGGAGGAGGAAAGTGTTTAAAGGCATATTCCAGTGGCTTCAAGTTTGACAAGGGTTTCGTATGAAAAAGAAAAAAATCCAGTTCATGCCCTTCAAACCCAGTAGCAATGCTCTTTTACTTACTCGATATATCCCATATTAAAGAGTTATTATTTTTGTCAAAAAATATCTCCAGTTCTCATCAAGGGCACAGAATGTTATCTAAATTGGGTTCATCACCTCAGATTCCTATTGTTTTTCTTAAGTCATGTTTGTCCTTGAAGTTTGATGCTGTTGGAATGTTTGAATATCTTTTTATGTAGATTAAGCATAAATTTACACCATATGTAGGGCATAACAAAGAAAGGTATTCTGGAATATTCTCCACAGTGGCATCAGTATTCAATGCTATGTCAAATTAGTGTGCAGCTATGACATCACAGATTTCCTATAGTGCACTTTATCTTGAGAAAAAATTCCGTTTCTTTGAAACTTAGTTTCTTTCAATTGCTATATAAAGCTACTGAGATGTAGTTTTCACCTCCTAAAAAAGAAAACTTTTCTGCATTTTTTGAAGCCATTGAATTTTGTCCCTGGCAAATTCCTTTGAGGATTAACTGCTGGAAAGTAGAATCTAATCAAAGAATGTTTATAACAATGAAAGTGAAATTTATGGGACTGCATTACTGTAGCTTGTGTGTAGAAGACGTAGAGTAATATAGAAATCAGTACATTTGGTCTCCAGGGCAAATGCTAGTCCGTTATCCATTTCATGGAAGCTTTAACAAGATTTTCACATTTGGATCATGACTGAGATCAAGATGTCTGCTATTGTTGTAATAGGCTTGTGTATCTTAGTAATATGCAGAACATTGAGATTTCTTTCATAACAAGATTTTACTTGGTTTTATTTACATGGTGCTATGAACTGAAGGAAGTGTTTTGTATTTGTATAAAATTAAAAGTTAATAATCTAATCAACTAATCACGATTTACCAGTTTGTATTATGAATCAAAATCGTCATATTAACACTTGAATAATATAAGGAGTCAAGACAAACAAGGCTTGTGTGTGTTGAATACTTCACTGATAATAAATAAATCGTTCAACATGAGCAGAAGTGTGCCAGATACAGTATGAGGGCATATGGAAGCAGTATATTTATCTCACTTTTGAGTTGTAAGTAGGAGATGCAACACTTTTTTATTCTTTTAATTGGGGGATTGTGCTCTTTCGGCTTCCCTCCCCCATTCTCTTAGCTGTGCCATTTTAAGCACAACATCCCCATCAGGCCAAATAATGCATGTGAGAAACATCACCACTGTCATTAGTACCAGTAATATTAAGGTATAGCTAGTGCAGTTGTCTGGTGATGATTTGAAGTAGGGCTTATTTCTGGGGTCAAAATTTATTGCTGTTGAGCGTCCATGAACCCTTTTCAGTTATTTGAGAGTAAAAAATCAAATCTGCCTCATATTTCTTCTGACTAAAGGAAGTCATTTTTGTCACACTTAAAATTAACATGTTTCATTGAATCATGTTGGCAACTGTGATGGATTCACAATGACAGTCAGCCCCAAACTTTTCAGCTCAGGACCTCAAATTTTAGGAAAAGGGGAGTTCTGGGCCTTGTGAGAAACTCTGCCCTGTACATCCCTCCTAACCACAGTAGCACCACCAGTATTTCAAAAGTGGGGGAAGCAAAAATTGGGTTGGAGTGGGGCAAAGTGATGCTTGTACTCATTGCTAATGTAAACTGTACACCTTCGTTCAAAAATGAACTAGGGCAAAATGGAGGAAAAGGTCGTGATTGAGGGGAAATTCCCCCACACTCACCCTTGATGGCCCCACTGCCTAACCATTCAGAAAATTCTAGGATTGCAAATCCATACCCTAGCCTATTGGATGGGCAATGAATTACCTTCTAATGGCCTGCAGCATAAGAAGATTATTCCATGCTTATGTCATAAATATCCTGGGGAGGCTCACCCACCAACATCTACTTGTGACATCTGTGTTGAAACTAGCAAAGGCTTCTAGATCTAGGTGTTGACTAAATTAAAACACCTTGAGACATGAATACTGACATTGTGAAACCTCTTTCTTTTTGTGGATTTTGATGGAAAACTGTTGTTTACAGCAGGTGAGAATTATCACTAAGAATCAATTGTATTAAACTAGGGCCTTCCCTAATATTGTACTTTGTCTTTAATTCTATTGTATTTCTTTTGTATGTAAATTATTTCCAAAAAAGATGTAAAGTCATGGAAGGTAAAGTGAAATTTCATGGTGACAAATTTTTAATGTTATTTTTTTTTTTTTTTTTTTTTTTTTTGCTTTTTTGTCCGAAGCAATTGTTAAACTTCCGTTCAAACTTTGTGGCTGTTGCACCATATTTGTTATTACAATGTGTAAATAAACATCAGTATGTAACTTTTGAGCCCCGCTTCATTAGCTTCTCCCAAGTCATTCCTCTTCCCAGCCCCAACCAGAGTGTAATTCAGTTTGCAGGTTATAGTTTGAGTAAGAACCACTTTGTTAGTAAGCCATTTTTGCATCGAAATGGGAAAATGCGGAGCTTATGGTAGCCGTGGTGTCGTGCATATTTGATCACTCCTCAACTGTTCGGATTCGAGCAGTATAATTCTCTATTCTGTAAAATAATGTACAAATGAATATAATGTATTTTAACAAAGAAAAATTACACCTCCACGAAGAACAAAGCTTGCCAGATGAAGATGGGAGTACGTTCAATTCTGGTTGTTGGCTACGTATAAAGGGCCAAGTTGGTTATGTCCATCCTTTCTCTCCATAACCCCCCCCCCCACACGCACACACACACACACAAACACACACACACAAGGGCGTCAACAGCATCTCAAAAAAGGGTTGAGCATGTACTTGACCAGAATTAGTTCGAGCGCGAATCACGAAGCCCTAGAAGCAAGGCAATATGGAGCTCACCTTGAGAGCGGCCCTGGAGAAATTAGGCCGAATGATCTGTAGTAAGCATATAATTTATGGCATTTTATCACGGTTTTAATCCATTACAGGGCTGTTTTTGCCATTTGGAGTTGGATTTCATTGAATTAGATATATTGCAAGCTTTAGAATCAAACATATATGGCCACTACTTTCGTTAGAGTTCTGGCAAAGAGTGGGGAACAATCTCCTACCCTTTCAAAAATTGTGGACATATCCGTCCCAGCCTGTTGACGCCCACGCCCCTTCTCTCATGTCATACCTATGTCAGAATCTCTGAGATATTGTTGTATGTTTGTAATAGAGTGTTTAAACCAGAAAGCCTAAAGGCTTAGTGATTCCTTGCCGATCTTGGAAATTGCCTAAGATCTTTACGTAAAAGCTCTTAAAGCGGCTATCACATCATCATTAAACATATTAAAAAAAAATCCTATATTATGTATAATGTATTCTACTGCTAGTACCTTTCGGGAAGCAGAACCCCTTCAAAAGTAATTCAGCTAGTTATCTCCTTCCAGCTTACAGCCAAGGAGAATTCAATGCACAAATCAGTTACCCTATTTTTGGCTACAGGATCCTTGCAGTCTTAGTGTTATACTTGCACACAGTATTGGAAACCTTCTAATCAGTGTTAGACTTGTTATACTGTATGAAGCAAAATGCAAAAGTCATTTGAAATCATCAAACATCTTTGGAAACTTCATACACTTGGTTTATCAAACATGAAACTTGTTTAGACCTTCACTTGGCACATGCAGTAGCTTCCAAAATTAAAGCAGAAAAGAAGAAAACAGTGTCACATTTACATAGATCCATTTTTCAACTATACCCACGGAATTCTATTGTTTTGGGTGTGGATCATAAATGATGATGTCAGGTCACCAAACATTTAAAATTGAAAACCCTGATATATACATTTCAACATACAAAGCGTAGATGCTCTCCATCAGGACTCGGCTTAGGCAACCAGCGGACAAGTGGTCCTTTGCACAGCCATTTTCCAAAATAATGGCCAAAATTTTCATACACGGCCTTGAAAATATGTTTCAGGCCATCCACTAACACCCTCAGGTTTATATGTCAGATTTGCAATGTTGAGAGGAAGAACCCTATTGTTTTGGGTGGAGGTTAAACGTCATTTGAGGTCACCACTAGAGGTAAAACTGCAAAACCTTGTAAACACTAAGAACTTCCAGTTGTTTTTGGTAGAGACCAGAAATCATGTCAGGTCACCAGAGGTCATGTCAGGTCACTAGAAGTCAAAGATTGTCCATCTGGGGTCACCAGAGGTCAAAAAGCAAAATTTCCCTTGAATTCTCAAAATTGAGATCTTGGTTCACCAGAAGTCAAAAAGCAAATTTCTCAAGAATTCCCAAGATCTTCATCTGGGGTCACCACAGGTCAAAAAGCAAACTTTCTCCAGAATTCCCCGCATCGTCATCTAGGGTCACCCGAGGTCAGAGAGCAAAATATCCCAAGAATTCCCAAGATCTCTATCTGGGGTCACCAGAGATCAAAAAGCAAAATTTCCCAAGAATTCCCAAGATCAGCGAGGAATCACTAAGCCTTTGTGGCTTTCTTCTCAACATGATAGACCTATCTACATATCCAATACGAAAAGTGCCAGTCATCCCTATTTGAGATATTGTGTTTACAAGCCAATTGAGGTTTTCGCAGTTTTACTACTGGTGACCTCAAATAACCTCTGGCCTCAACCAAAAACAATAGGCTTCTTCCTCTCAACATGACAAAACTATATACCAAATATCAAAAGTGTCGGACATTCCTATCTTGAGATGTCGTGTTTACAAGCAAAGTGTCAAAAACACACACACACACACATACGACATCACCATCGCATAGATTCCTTGCCTGCCTACGGCAAGGAATCAACAATATGGCTTTTGATAAATAGGGAAGAGCTTTTCCCTAGAGTACATTTCTTACCAAGCTTTGAATTATTTTAAGTTTATTACGTGCATGCGTACTTTGATTTCATAAATTTTAACCGCCCTGTTAAAAATGTCCTATCTTTAGGAAAGAAATTTAAAAAAAGCATGAGGCAGTGGATGAAATTTTTCCAAATTATATTGTTTTTTGCAAAAGAAACAAAAATAAACAAAAAGAAATGAGTGTGTTGAACTAGAGGTTGCCATGGTCACCATAAGCTAAGCAAATTCGGCTCACCTTGATTGTCTATAATATTTTCAGTCTCGTTACACGTCAAAACCACATCTCGTTTGCTGGGACTTACTTTGAAAAAAAAATGAACCAGAAGGAACTGTTTTTAAGGTGGGTGAGGGGATCATGCAGGGGACCTCACAAATGTTAGCAGAAATGTACTTTCAGTGCATTCAAAGGTCATAAGGGATGACAATTTAGTGCCCAATCCCAAAAGTTGAGTAGGCCTAACTGTTCAGACGACGTTTCCCGCTTCTATGGAAACGTACATGAAACAAATCTACCCCACCCCCGTCCTTGTACAAGTAAAAACTTCACCTGGCACATTAATTGTTACTTGGATTCATCCATCCAACCAGAGAGGTGCAACTTTGGATCCAATAGCACCTCCCTGATACAACTTATCGATATCTTGTTGTGCTCCAAGTACATATACTCCCAGTAAATTGAAACTTTTATATTACCTCGACTCCTGCGGTCCAAGTCTGTTTTCCTTCTTCAACTTTACAACCTATTAAGGTACTTCCATATATAAAATTTTGACACGTCCAAAATCCATACGTAAAATATCATCGATCGTTTAAATTCAACCTCCAATTCTCAATTTCTGTTTAAATCAGAGTAATCTTCCTCCTCGCTACCAGGTGGTGGAGTCTTTCAAGTTTGGTGTAGACTTGCTTTCAAGCATGTCCCTTAGTCTGCAATTTCTCTTTTGTTTTACTTTAAACGCTTTCACCCATGCGCCGTCTCGTTGTTTTACAGCCCCGTGATACACCCGTTGATTTGCAGATTTCGGTTTTTTCTCGTCGGCTGTGCTCTCTGTGTCGTTTGAACTCACCCCTGTGGGATTAAAATTTTTGAGATATACTAAAGTTGGCTTAAGTTAGACCCCTTCCTGCAATATGAAATATTCATTTCTGCAACACAAGAACCTAAAAACAGCTCCTCAAAAGTAGGGGGACTTAACCCTGACGAAAATAATTCAAGTGCAAATCGCGAAGCCCTAGCAACGAAGAATCTCTGAAAACGTGTATTTAAAAAGGTTTGAGGTGTAACCTGAGGCATTTTCCACGTTGTTGACTCGAGTCAATGACTTGCGACTCGAGTCGACTGAAGTCCCATTTTTTTGACTTGTGACTTGAAGGGAACTTGATTTGGACTTGAATTGACTTGAGAATTTTGAAATATGAGTGACTCGTGACTTGACTTGACTTGCAGAGAAATGACTTGTGACTTGACTTGAATGATATTTGACTTGAGTCGTCGAGATTGGAAATCATAATTTTTAAGCTTTATTTATTATTCATATTCTCATGCAAAATCTTTCGGCTATTTGTGCCCGAAATTGAAGATCCGCATACTTTACAGTTTACAAAAATGATCGTAGTATATCGATAGGGCACATAAATTGTGCGTGTACACTGGCACGTACGTATTACACCATATTCATCTCCGTGGGAAATAGTGTCACTCCCCGCAAAGTGGTTCCACGGTTCCAACTGTAGCACTAACATGCAGGGCTGGATTTACGACTGCGGCGGCCCTGGGAACCAGTGCCGGAGCTACCATATAGTCAGAGGGGGTGGTCGCCCCCTTGACGGACTCAAATCGTCTGTCGGTGCCCTTTTTAGGTCTTTACCGTATTGAGGCATAGTGTATCTACCTACTTGAAGCGCCCCTACAGGCCATTCTCGCCCCCTCCGACCATATTCCTTGCCCTACCTGCTTTAAAGCGCCCCTACAAGCCAGTCTCTCCCCCTGTGACCGAATTCCCTCCCTCCGCCACTGCTGGGCACGAATATTCCTACTCGATCTATGAAGGACATCTTTGTGACTTTGGTAAGCAATTGAGAACAGTAGGCCTTCGTAAGCGGAGCGCCCCAATGATTAGCTCGAAGCGCTCAAGAAAATTTATGGATGGAAACACCTCCTAGATCACCAGAATTGGCACTTCCCAGTCAATATTTGCTTGAGTATGGAACAACATCACAGACATGTAGGCCTATATTACTGATATTTCTTTTCGGTAGGTCAATAAGGACCGGTTTATGTGTCCTCATGATTGTGCGCCTAGCACTAGTAACGCGTGCAGCTAACTGCGCGAGGAGCTTGTCTTACAGTTTGTTTATAAGAGACATTTGAGCTTCGTCGGAGAAGTTTATACCAATTAGGACTACAATTTTACGATTGAGATAATTCATAAAAATACAAATTCGAATTTTTTCCTTCATTATACAAACAACGGGGTCTGAAAACTGAGACCACGGCATTCCAAGGTTCTCGCCATTTTCGATATCCATGCAGTAGCGACAGTCATCTGCAACCGACTGAACCTCCTGTTGGAATTGCACGTGTTTTGTGAACACAATATTCTTGACTTTCAGCAAGTTCATTCTTATCCCCGACGGAGGGGTGGGTTTAGGCCTACTTGACAGGGTGTCTTACCCGGACAGGGCGCATGAAATTCCAACTACCAAATTAGTAATAGTCATGCCTGGCTGGAGTGAAAACGGAAATTTGGCAAAATTCATTCATTCGTGCAAAAATATCGATATTTCGAGCTCTACAATAACCGTTCCTTTCGGTTTCATTCGGTTAATATTCTGCCAGTATATTGCCCGAAGAGTTTTAGCAATGAAGCTTTCAACCTCAACTTCCCCATCGATTAAAGTAACTAGTTTACTAATTTATAAGCAATCTGAGAACAATTCCCACTTATTGAAATCACTCTTCACGCCCTCCCAACAATGCACAACATTTAGGGGCCCTAGTGTGAGGATATTTAAATTTAAGCTGGACGGCGTCTCCTAATGACTCTAAAAATATGATAACCTAGTTTGTGGGGGACCCCTTAGTGTGAGGGACCCTGGGCATGTGTCCCGCTGTTCCATGCTCAAATCCGGCCCAGCTAGCATGAAGAATCACGAGTAACCCTTCACAAGTCATGTGACTCTGATACGCACGTGCATAATAGGTAACTGTCGTATTTACCGAATTTGGCCGTACTCGTTTTCCTGAATAAATTTGTGTGTTCCATTAGCCTATCCTATAATTTTGTGGCTCAAAAAGCCTCAGGGATTGGTCTGCTGTACTTCAATGTCAAGACTGTCCTTCATCATGTGTGGTGCTAGTGGAAGTAATCCTGCATCATTATAAATTCATGCGATTTCACATAACATGACTTGTGA
>WURT03016881.1:0-16051 GCA_009936505.3 Holothuria glaberrima | reverse complement strand
CACCATATCCTTCATTACAGAATATTGAATACATAATTTAATGTATATCAGGAAGCATGCAGGAACTTGAAATAAGCAACCTAAAATACTTTCCTTTTTTTATTTTTCCGTTTTGTCCCTCAGGGTCATTCCACAGAAAAATGTCTCATAATTTACAGTAACTGCCATGTATTTATGCAATGAAATATTCACTGCAGTGTTCAAAACATTTAAATGTGACTTTAATGAATATTAAAAACTTGGGAGATAATTATCAAGAAGTAGAAAACACTAATACGGGAACTCCGAAGAGTGTTCGAGACTTAACCAGTATACGCTATTCAGCTCACTGTTGCATTTACAAGAGCTTGTCCCCAAGGCTGCGTATACTGATAATTCACTGCCTGAGTGGCCTTCCTTAAGCAGACATTTATTAGTTCTAAAGCTGGGGCCAACAAATCTGCATAAGAGCTTAGAGTGCATATTGCTGTAAAACAAGATACATTCCAAACATTCATTAAATTTTCAGAAAATATTTTGAAGAATACTTTTTTTGTCCTGTTATCATTTTTCCTTCATACATACATGTTTTATCTTTTACAAGATGGCTTTTGAGGAGATTTTACAGCCAAATCCTGGTGCGATCAAGCTTCCAAATAATGAAACAATTTGGCATTTTATATTAAAGGGAAATCCGGCTAATTATCGAACGATAAGCCTCGCCTACATTGCAACGTTTTATACTGCTGCATATTCATTTAGTAAGAGCGGTTTCATGCATGGGGTCATATTTCCACTCATTACGCAAGACGTGTTGACCTTGCTAACCCTGTGTTTCATGTTCACAACGAGCCTCCACAGCAGTTTCCGTACTGCCTGTGCTGTACTGTGGAATATTGCAGTTTACCCAGGGAGGTGCAGTGCCATCTTCCTGGCTCAGCAAGCTGTTTTCCTCTCACACAGTGAGCATTATTCACAGGACAGTTTTACTTTATGTACTGAAGACTTGAACATAATGTTTTTGCGACATAGCATCACAGGTTAGTAAAACTATTTTTTTCTACTAGAGCCTAAACCAATAGTAGCAGTTACACACCAAGAATCTCTTTTAAATCTTACTGTTTCAAAAGCGAAGCAACTTGCTAAGGGCCAAAGGCTACAATTCAAATGACAGAGGTGGTAAGAACACCCTTAGTATAGTAACTGCAGTTCAGTTCAGACAATGTAGTAACAATTCTCAGTAATTCGTAATTTACGAACATTTTGTACATACTATAGTAGGCGTCTGTTATTGTCTGACGTAGCATAATAAAAAGGATTTGATTGGTGGATTTCAAATCAGGGGTAACGGAGGTGTGGTTTTGCATGCATAATTGTTTGGGTGAACAAATTTGTCATTTGTCACAAAAAGGTTAATCACTTGTTAATTAGTGCTCACTCGGTAGAATTTTTTTCCCAGTTACTTCTCTTTCATTGAACGGGGTCGGATCGTATGTAAAAGAGGCCATGCTAAATAAAAAGCCTCACAAATGCAGTATTTCCCTTTAAGACAAGTGAGAGGATGGGAAAGTTTATGGTGGGGAAACAGCTGCAATTTAGCAAACAGATCATTTTCCATGCTATGTTAATGAATAGTATTGGAAAAATTGTTTTTTTTCCATAGAAGCAAGTCAAATTTTCCACAGGTAGTTACATACTGTAGTAACTTAGTACGTACACAAAAGCCAAAATAACTCTACTGTAATTTTCAAAGTTTCCCTCTAAATACCAAATTTTCCCAATAAGGAAAGTTCAAGATTCTTGTTTTTTTTCTGTTATATAAACAAAATGTTGTATGAATATTAAAGGTAAAATTGATACAAACCTGCAGGTTTTTTGATACAAGATTAATACTCTATGAATCTTAGAATACAGTATTAATATTTAAACATCTCTTTGTGTTGGTTTATGAAGTGAGGGGCACACACAGACATGATCTACAGTAATTTAATATATTACTATACCCTACTGTACAGTATGCATACAGTAGCCTATCATGCAGAAAGAACAGTTGTACTGTCTATGCAGAGGTAATCCCAGATATTACCACTGAAAATGCTCTGTAACAAAATATAACTGTCCTAGTCTATTCCCAGTCTATGAAAATAGATCTTAAAATTCCTTGGAAAGGATTATAAATCTTTTCCAGCAAACATTCTCCAAACACATTGTTTATAAATCTGAAGTCTTGTGATGACATAGACATGCTTTATATTCCTGATCTGGAATTCCCAATCACATTTCTTTCCATTGTGAATAATGTCTCTATTAGTGTACTACTCAGATCCAATTACTCTTCCAAGAAAGGAACATACTTTTTAAAACAAGACATACTATCCAAGAAAACCAGTCCATTCCAATTCAGGTCATTCATGAATACCATCTGAAATAACTTTGTGGATTTTTTTTCTGGCAAAAAGACCAAAATGTCATACAATCTTCAGGCTACATTTCTTATGGTTAATATACAAGCCATGCCAGGAATACAGGATACACATCACAGAGGTCATGGAAAAATTTGATACCGGTACCCTTTGGAGGAAATTCTGGGAATCATTCTATACCGGAGACATAAGCATTCATGTTATCCTGTTCAAAAACCAATTAGCAAGGCTAGGTGTGTTGAGTAGATGCAGGTGCAAGGAAGGAGCTGACCTGTGTCTCTCCATTTCATGGATATATATCCAGTTTTTTATTGATGGTTCAGCTCTGGAAAGTACAAGGAAATTGAACAAGTTGGGAAGCTCTCACTTGTGAGGAAATTAAGAGAAAATTTTAGGGAATAAGCTGATTACTGTTTAAAAAGTAAATGTTGAACTGTTTGCTGACTGCTTGTTCTCTTTAAAGTCCATCAACCATGGGACTACTTCCAAGCATCAACAGAGTCTGAAATGTATAACATGCTTTATATGCCTCCCTCTACTGAGCTGATTGTTTTATGGTTTTTTTTTTCAAGAAAGAGCTTGATGTTAATAATTCCTGGTATGGTGATGTGTGAATTTATGCTCCTATATACATACAGTTTGTAAAGGTTATAGGCTACTGGAGGCGAGTGACTCCACAATTTTCCTTTTTTAGGAAACATAAAAAGAAGTCTTCAAGAGCCTTCATTCTGGCTAGCGTAAATTGAAAATGTCAAAAAAAAAAAGAAATTTGACAGCTAGTCAATTATTTCTTATCAAGAGATGACAGTAATTTCTGTCATTACCTTCTGTGAATGCTAAACAACTTATCTGCCTACAACTGATGTGTTTATCTGAATGTATTTTGATGTATGTCGTTTACGTTTGAGCTCATACACTACTGTTTGACATAGAGAAGAGTGCTTCAGTAAAAAGTCTTCTGTTTAATTCTTCCACAGGATATAACACTCTGAAAATACACACCATTTTCTTCCTTTGATTAGAAGTTCACACATTACCCTACATTGCAGGCATTAGCAAAGGTGTGAAAATGATTGCAAATCACTTTTTCACGCCCAATTCAAAATGCGAAATGATATGAAAAGAGGATGAAATGAAATAGCATGTGTTCTTTGTAAACAATTAGATGATATAAGGAGTACATGCCAAGAGCAAAATTTTGCAGTTTTATTGATATGTGTCACTTCATCACACTATACATTATAATAATGCATTCCATTTTATACCGAGTAGCTAGTTTAAATCCCACCAGTAATTTGTCTCACCCAAATGGAATCTGGGACACACATGCAGTATGAAGTTTGCATGTGCTTTGAGGACGACCACAATATAGTGATTATTTTAGGTGGTAGTGAATTTGCTATCTTGTCAATGGAAATAATTTGTGAACCTTAATGCAGGTATGAACTTGACTGCATGCACAAAGCATGGTACTTTATACAAATATGCATAGTGCCAAATGTTACCCATAACGTAGTTGGCACTACACATTGCAAAGTACAAAGTGTACACGGCAGACTGGCTGCTTCAGTTACCGAAATGGCAAACATGTGGTACCGTATTGTGACAATTTAGAGTACACATAATAAAGAATAACAGGCAAACTACTCAAGCCATTGTTCTTTTATATTTTAAGTATGCATAGGTCAATCTGAATGGTGCATTCACAGGACTGACCAGACAATAGCAGATTCAACACTTTGGTGCATTCACAATGAATGCAACAAGAAAATATAAAGTAGAGAATGTATAAAGAGCCATACACAGGGTTTATCAAAACCTACGTATTTAAAACAATTTTTTTCTTTTTCAACCAACTCAGTGAGCCCATTCAGTGTTGTGTTGCCAGCTGAGAGCATTTTCAGTAATGGTTCCCATGCAGGCAAGACAACCCTCCCCTTTCCCCCTCTCCTTGCCCTAGTCACCTTATCCTAGACAATTCCCACAAGGACAATTACTCCATAGGCAAGCCCCCATGGGACAAACTCACTTGGACAATTTCCAACCCAGACAATTTCCACCTGGGACAATTCCAAATATTCTGGTTGAGAAAAAAATGCCTGAGCAGTGATTATCTAGAGAAAATGGTCTACTTGGAATATTTCCATGTCAGTTGAGCTATCCTAGCCCATTTTAAAATACTGATCACATTTAGCAAATCAAATTCGCTTTCAGACAATTCCAACTTGACCACTTTGTATAAAATCCTCCTTCAAAGGTGATGAATTTTTGTTCCTTGCACATATTTACATAAAATGTCACATTTGGTGTACTAAGTTAATTGACACTTCAAATCTGGTTCTGAGCATCTGACTTGCAGCTGGAAGGTCGGGGGTTCGAATCCTAGCCGGGTCATACCAAAGACTAACCAGAAGCCAAAAGGCCTCGTCATTCCTTGCTGTAGAAAATGCTGGGATTTTCTCAGAGATTCTTGGGAAACTTTGGACTTTTGGACTTCTTTTGACCCCAGATGACCTTTGACCTCCCCAAAAAGCAAAAGGGTTCTTCCTTGAACCATAAAGCATCCATGTACCAAGAATGAAATCTATCCAAGCTTCCTACCTTAAGATATCATGTAAACAAGGTTTTCAGATTTTGATCCCGGTGACCCCAGATGATCTTTGACCTCCACCAAAAACAACAGGGTTCTACTTCTCACCATAATGCATCTGTGTACATACCAAGTATGAAATTTATCCAAATTTCCTATCTTCAGATATCGTGTTTACAAAATTTTCCGTTTTTGACCTCTGGTGACCTCAAATGACCTCCACTAAAAACAATAAGGTTCTTCCTCTCAACACGACAAATCTACATACCACATATGAAAAGTATCGGTCTTTGGTACCTTCAGATATTGTGTTTACAAGGAGCGTCACATACACACACACATACATACACATGACATCACCATCGCATAGATTCCTTCTGCCTTCAGCAAAAAATCAAAAATGGAACTTACTGCCATTGTGCTTGGTGCTCAGCATAAGCAATGGAGTAGGAAAAAAAACAAGCCAGGGAGCCACAACTGGAAAAAAGGCTGTGGCCGGCCCGACTTAAACCAATTAGTTGGAAACTGAGCCATAAAGCCTCATCTAACTCTGACACTTCTACTACTGTACTGTATACTGTACTGTACACTGAGATTACAGCAACATTATGCCTTTAGTTATGCCTACAGGTTTACTGCACTCCAAAACTACCGTCAGAATGGTACTGGGTCTCTATCCAGCGGGCCCTTTTTAAACCAAAGAAATTGTTCTCATTAGGTCATCACATTAACATGATGTTAAACTGGTGCACAGCATTGTGGACGGGGGGGGGGGGGGGGTGGGAGGGTGTAGGCCTAAAAAACTGTTCCAGACTGGCGTGGGGAGGCTGAATGTTTTGCACTATCATATTGGGGGAGACGTCTAAAGGAAAGGGTAAATATTTGAGATTCTTTGGTGCAACATATTGGGCAAATTTTAAGGGAAATTAAGGCAAACTTTTTACTTTTTTACAGAGGAAACAAATCAGGAAACTAAAGCGAATAATGTTAAACCAGGGAGCAACTCCCTGGTTAAACATGGCAAATTTTTTCAACTCAGGAATTGTACATGCCTTATGAAGAAGGAAGTTAAGACTGCAAAGCCGAGTTTCCCTTAACATCAAATTGTTATTACACTACTTCTATATCCATGCTTGTTTTAAAGGGGCTTGAGTTGGTTCGCAAACTTCATGATTTTTTTCATGCCTGGTAAAATTTACTCACATCTTGATTGTAAATGGCCAAACTAAGAGATTCTGCACATCTGACACACAACTGAAATGGCAACGATGGGGTGATTAATGATTGAAATCATTTATTACAAATTTGTGACCAGACACTTTTTACCATTTCATATTAATCATATTCATCCTATGTCCACAAAAACTGCAATTTCTCACATTTTCGGTGACTATAGGAAGTGATACATGAGTAATGAGGCCAATTAGAAGCATTGTCATGCAATGATTTCCTTCAGACTAGTCACAAAATACTCGATATCAACCCAATGAGCCCCTTTAAGTTTTAGTATTCACAATATCTTAAACGTTCCAATAAAAGTGTCTGAAGTGTTCAGTAATGAACAGCCAACCACTTGTAAATATAATGCTTCCAACATAGCATGTAGTGCTCAGTTAGTAACCTGCCTGCAAGATATAGTACTGTAAGTTAAAAACCCTAGTATATTCCTTATAGCAATTACCTTATACCTCTGGTATTTGCTTCAAATTTTCCTGCCTATAATGTAAGTTGCAAAGTAATAGTGTTCAGCAATTTTAGCAATAAAAGTATCTTTGAATTTTTGTTTTGCAATAATTTCCAGTCAGGCCCTAACGATGAATTAGATGCACAATTTCACAGAGTTTTCAAAACACAACTGTTGTGCAGTCCTGACACTCATTCATAGGTGGAAATCCTGCAGAGGATAGGGGGTATATGGGCTATCCCTCACTTTTTGGAAATGCTCTTATGCATTGACTTGATTTTTACTTTTTCACAGAGTAACTATTGCCTCAAGGGTTCATTATGTGTCCCCCCCCCAATTTTTTCACAGAATTCTCTGCTACTGCATTCATTTACATGTGACCCTCTGCTAGGGGAATTTTCAACACTGCATAACAGCAAGCACTGGACCCACAAGATAAAATATGTTTTAAAAGCATTATTTATTTGTAAATCAACTTTATACAATAGTCCTTGGTCTTCATGACCCTCTGTATATTCACACTGATCATGCTTTGTGATTTCAACTTGAGCTTGAAAATCTCATTTTAATCCAAATAAATCATGAATCCAAATTTTGCACACATACTTCACTGTAAACTTTCTGTCCCCTGTCTTTCCCCTCCCCTCTTGTTATTCAAACACAAAACTGCATGTTTTGGACCTCTGCCATAAAGTGAAAGTGCACTCACCCCAATCAGAGTTAGTATGTCCTGTCACTCTAGTTCATGAAGGGTCTATTTTGATCATGTGACAATATTTTTGTTAGTAAATTGTGAAATTCAAGGAGAATTTCTCCTTGCTTTACATGTTGTTTGTAATCATGTTTAAAACATCTCCACAGGTGCATGCTTGTAATTAATGAAATAAGAGGAGATTTTTTGCTGATTTTTCAAAAAAACTTTTGGGGAGACTGCCTACAGTATTGCCTTTAAATGCTCATCTCAAAAGCCCAGTTTTATTCCACTTCCTTCACACGTATATCAACAAAAAGAACATAGTAAATAAGTTAACGAGTAGGTCATACAGAAAAAACAGCCACACCCTCCCTGTCTTGTCCCATACAAATCCCCAACACCTCTTCCTCAAATACTTGTCCGACAGCCCAACACCATCCTGCATTCTTCATAAACAAACAAACAAAACAAAAAAACAGCGAATAGTTGAGAGGAAATCATGCAGAAAATACCTAGTCCCAAGCACCATACGATGTATATTTAGAGTAACAGGTGCAGCATGTGTCATATTTTCATGATTTAAAACTTTGACATGCCCAAAATATTTTTAAAATCTTTCCATCTCAACATGCACGGATTCAAAGAAATTTAAATAATACATTTGGAAAGCAGACTAGTGAACTGTGAATTACAGGAAACTTTTCAAGCATAAAATTTCCGACTTCAGGCAACAAATACGTTTCAATAGACTCCTACTGTACAAAATGAGAAGTAAAGGGATTCGAGGAGGGAAAATTTAATAACAGATTCACTGATGCAAACATTCTAGATATTCCCATCTCTCGCTGCATTTGTCTCAGGATAAAGGAAAAAGATAAAGTTCGCTGTCACCTGGCCTAGTTATATAGTTTTCATGTTGAATAGAGCATGAAAAAGTGACATTAATGCAGCCAAGTTAAACATCCTACAGAAGTCAGAAATTTACCAACCAAAAAAATTACTTTTACCAGACTTAGCTATGAAAATGTGCAAAAATGTTTTGAGGGGAGTACTCTGAAAAAAATGCCTTTTCCAATTTTTCAGCTTTCTGAGCATTTTTCAGTTTTTAACAGTATTACCATACCTTGTTCATAGAGTATGTAACTTAATTCTAATAATTTTATTACACTTGCATACATATTCTGTATTCTGCTCTCTTTTTTTCTTACACATACATCAACCCAGAAAATATGACAGGCCTACCATCTTCAACTTTAGTTAAAACAAGGAAATTGCCTAGAGCTCTTGCTGCACATCATTATCAATTTCCTATTATCATTAAAACGAACAGCAATGTGTTCAATCAGTTATTGAGGGCATTTTGGACAAATGAAAAACTCAATAATTCATTCCAAGCTTCAAGGCGTAATTTGGAAACTTTCTTCTCAGCTTTCCTCAATTTTACAAATTCATTGACCAATATTGGTAAGTACTAGCAGTTGACATCCTATCACAAACCTCCATGTCATGTTGAAATACCCTACAGGCCATATCTTTCATCGTCTCTTTTCAAAAACTCCAAACGGAGAAATGGTCTCTTTTAACACATTTTGTAAGTTTGCATGTCCAGGGGGCATTGAATCACAACGTGTCGCTTCTTAGTCAAAAAGAGCATGACATTTTTTTCTTTTTTCACAAGTGTTAATGTACTATAGATCACAAAAGCATGAAGAGGTCATTATACCCATTTGATAAAAGAATGCTCCTTTCAGACCCTCCACGCCTCTGGGCCTAAATAACTTTACCTCACTGTGTCTTTCCAAGAATGACAAAGTGGTAGGTATGTCTACAACTATTATTTTGATTGGTAGAAAGGTTTAGTGCCAAACCAATGTTGTCATCAGTTTATATTGCATCCTATTACATGTACTGTACATAAGTGGTAGGTACATGATTACAAGTACTAGTGCACCTCTGAATACAAAATACATGGGGCCAATAACAGCTAAAGTTACACCAAGAAAAATGTTGAGGATGGCGAAAAAATAACCATAAGTTACAGAAACCGTACTTCCCCCCCCCCCTCAAAAAATGTTAGCTAACTCACACACCAAAAAAAAAAACCCTAAAAATAGCTACTGTGGACACTTAAATAGCTCCCCACATAATTTTAGGGGCATTTTCCCCCTCCCCCTCCCCCCCCCAAAAAAAAAAACATTTCAAATGAGCTCTCTGAAAACTTTCAAAATGGTGACCCTGTTACATGTCCTAAACTGGCCTCAAATCAGGACAATTGACCTTTCCTCTGGACAGTTCAGCTATCCCTAGCAAGTGGCAACATCACAGTCTTTTATGGACTAGAATGGCATGACATGTCAGGAAAAAAATTGTCAGGGTAAGGGACATATTTGAACAAATGAACAGTTTGCTCTGACACAATTTTACACAAAAGAAAATAGCAATACAACAAACACCTTCTATTTAAAGCCATGGTTACAGATTCCATCACTTCTGCATTAAATTACATCCAACCCAGTTAACCTATACTTAGGTGTGTAAATGTTATACAAATTAGTGTCTCAAAAGACAACATCTATATTTTAATGCTAAGTGACAAGGAGTGTGGGCAGAAGTCCACACTACTATTTAAGGGATTTATGAATTAGAACTTTAAATGGAGTAGCTTACAATTGAGCGATTTAACATCGCGGGAATTATTTTAGTTGACAACATAAAGAAGGTTCATAGACAGTATGAATGCTGCAGATTGATCATCTTGAATCAAAAACCCACATTACTGTACTTCATCCTTGCTTTAGGTAACAAAGTAACTGTAGCACTCCATTTTAGTATGTTTAAGCAATCATTAAACTCGAACATTGCAAAGCAATATGTTTTAACCAAACCATTGATGACATTGGTACTAGCAGCCTCAGGTATATTCAGGCCAGTAGCCAGACAAGGTACTGAAGGGGGGAGGCGAAATGCCTTCCAGGTGGGGCGAAAAATTTTCAGGGGGGCCAAATGAGTAAAAATGTATTAAGTCAATGGCAACTTGAAGCTTTCCTAGAGGGGAGAAAAAAATTTCAAGGGGGGCTTCACTCCCCCTTGCCCCCCCCCTGGCTACAGGCCTTGGTATGGTTCTGAGCTCCTTCCTCAAGCCTACGTCAAAGGCTTTGTTTTATACTACAGTGTAACATTCTTGTACTGTATGTCTCACATGCCAATTTTGACTTTTGCCCCATTTTCTGATTGAAAATAAATCATCCATTGACAATCATAACCCCAATTTCACTCACATGAAATTCGTGACATTCACTCAAGCCAGTTAGCCACAACTGGTAAAAAGGCCCTGGCCGGCCCGACTTAAACCAAATGGTTAGAAACTAAGCCGTAAAACCTCATCTAACTAACTATAAACTAACTCATGTAAAATCTGTTCATCTTCTTGTGAAAAGTCACTCTTCCTACCATGACTAAGCCTGCACAGCTGACTTCTGGTTTCTAGCTTAATCAGAGCATGATGGACGGTTGTGTGAGGAGACAGACTTTTAATCCCTCCTCCCCCCTCCTTGGCCACTTGCAGGTATGAATCAGACTAATGTGGCACAACCTATATCATATAACACCTTATTAATTCTTCCACATCTGATTGAAGGATTGATGGTTGCATGCCATGGGGTATCTGGTACACACAGTTGTATGTTATCCATCGTGGGTTAGGATGGTGTTTGCCCTCGGCTGTTTGCCCCTATCCATTTCTTGAATCAAATTTGACCAAAATCTGGCCTAATTAGGAAGTAAGGTGTAAGTATAAAACAAATAATGAATGTTTCCCATTCTTGTGATAGTATGAGTAATTTCATTTGTTGAAATAAGAACATTCTATTCAACTCTGCTTTGCCTCATTGAACAGAACGTTTCACCTTTCAACTCGGAATTATTCATACTATCACACTCATAAACATTCATTATTTGAGTACTATAGTATGTCTAACATATAGCATGTATACAAATAATATCACAAGCATATACACACATACATGTGTCAACCATTTGTGACAAACATCAAACTGACTGTATTAGGTCAACAGGACTGGGGAAAATGAAAAATTCCAGGGAAGCACATCAAATTTCCCACAATTTTCTACAGTGCTTGCTATTATGTACTATATACAAAATGCTGATTTCCTGTTACTATGATTTCCCTCTAAACACAAAGACTTCTCAGCAAGGAGCATCCCACATTGAACATTTTTTCTGATACATAAAGTTCAAGGCTCTATTGAACAAGAAGTCATGCTCTTTCTTCACAAGTGTCATTTGCAGAGGCCTGAATGTGAAGACTGAGTTAACTTTTGTGCAATGGGGTTCAGGTCTGTGAACTGTGTGAATAGCAATCCACCTACAGCAACTCAACAGTAAATGGTGGCAAACCAGCTATAGTATACCATGCTATTTTGTAGAAGCACTCAAATGAACCAATAGGCATGTTTAATTGTCAAACTCATTGCTAGCTCTACAAATATTTTGGTAGATAACTTTTTTGGAGGGAGGGGAGAGGATAACTTTTTAGGGGGAAGGGAGAAAGAGGGGGCATTGGCCTAGAATTTTTCCCAGGGCTCCCCCATGGCTAATTAGGGCCTGGTAAGACTTACATATTCAATATTTAAGCCTCTGCTGCTTGCATTTTACATCCACACTGATTCTAATGGAATCATAGCCGTAACAAGTGTGCACCTGTGCTAGTCACGTAAATAGGCCATAGGTATATCCTTTCCCAAATATATCCACTGACCAATAATACATGCACAGTATGGTGCAAGTACACGTCTGTGTGTTGGCACACAGACAATTCTCAAAATAAGCTTGGAAAAGGTCAAGGAATGTGGAAGTGGTTGGAAATATAAGAGCCCACAATTTCCTGGTATTCTTGTTGAGCTGATGAACAGACAAGATGTAAGCTGACTATACAACGACTGATAAGTACGGATGTATACAAATCATAATGTCGCCAAACCCTTGATATAAAAAGCTAGCTGTTACCTTGTATTATTTAAGGTGGGATGGCTGATGAAAGTTATTTAATAAAACTGCACCAGCCTTCCAATCAGTGGCGTAACCACTATGGGCTCCAACCATGCTGAGCCGAGGGTCCCCAACCAAAAGGGGGCCCTGCTACACTGATGCACAGAAAAAGGGTACCTCTTTGGATAGGGATGGCCCATTTTTTACTGGAAAGAAAACTTGGACCTTGGAGCTTTACCTCCTGGAGCCGGGGCCCCAGGCTCATTGTTACGCCACTACTTCTAATACACATTTGTTTACACACTTTGCACATTTTGCAAATTTCTCACAAATTATTACTTCATGAATGTAATTGGCTTCATATGCTATGATAGGTATAATTATTCTAATGGAATGTAACTACCGCCGGTAACCAATATGGGTATGTGATGAGAGGCCTCTGCTTTGTCGCAAACACACCAATCTCCTACATATATACTGTACAGCCTGTATGCAAACAGATTTCAAATTAAGTATGGAAAAGGGGCAAGGCAATGAGAAGGGGGAGGGGTTAGAAATTGTCCCATGCTTCCGTTAAAAGAGAAGAGCATCAAGGCAATTTTAAGATATTCAATGGGCACCAAGGTAACTTAGCTTCAAGGATCATTCTCCCAAAACAAAAAACCCAGGGTATACACCCCATAACACCACGTACACCCTTACTGTGCTGTAAACCCTGGGTATACACCCCGTAACACCATACGTATACACCCTTACTGTGCTGTATGGATGGATACATAGGCCATGCATCAGAAAACAGTACCAGAAAGATTTTTCTTACAGAAATATAGTATTTGTAACAATTCCACCACTGAGTAAGTAGTATAGATGGACGGTACCATGAAATTTTGGTACTGGTACCACTGGTTACTCAGAACTGGTATTGAGAACAAGACCGACTCTCAACTTGTGATTAGAGGCATCTTGGCCCTACTGTGATGTGAAACCCAAACATGGCATCCAAAGCCTACAGGAAGGGCTTGAATTAGATGCAAAATATGATAACAAGCTGACATGCTGGAATTTCAGCTGGACTCTCTCTATACTATGGTAGTTGATACGGAAGACAGGAAGTTGATTTCATTTTCAGTGGTGGGATATTTTTGTGAAATATTTTAAACATGGCACATCATGACATAAAACAAATGGTGCAGTTATTTTTATTGGCAATAGAACAGAAGGACTGGTAGTTTTATCAAGAACCGGTAATAGTAAGCACACAAATATCTTCGATATTTTCATTACCGGTACTGCTGGTACGGCTAGTACCGGTACTTATAAGAGAACCAGTATACCCCCCAACCCTAGTAAGTAGAGGACTATATTATTTGATATCACCATACAAGGTATTTTAAAATCAGAATCTTTTGTAGTAGGAGAGCACTGACAGGGCAGTGCAGTAAATGTGAACAACTGGACTTGAGTTTGAAAATTAACATAATGCAACTGCATGAGTTGTAGAATGGGAATCCAAGGCATATGCCCTCTGTACTATTGGTTATGCAAGGCCTGTACCAATGCTGTAGGAAAATATGAACTCTGGAGTCTGGATAATAAGTATACCAGGTCAAATGTTTTCACACCCTACAGTCTGCAGTAAGCTCAGCCAAGTGGTACATCCAAACCTCCTTATGCCACCTCCACCCATGCTCTACTAAAAGAGTCTATGAAGAGTGGCTGCATGACGAACAAGTAATTGTTAAAGATTCAGTGCATACTAGCAATCATAAGAGATAAGATTTAAAGTTTGTAAATACAGCTAGAAAATACAATATAGACCTATACAATTTTGCAAGAAATGGTGTAATTCTAAGAGTGACATTGGGAAGTGGGGGACTGTACCCTCTCAGTCACAGATGCCTATGCATACAAAAATGCAACAACATTGACCTCCTTCCACCTCGGTCTCTGCAATTTGACATTAATGCACTTTCACGTCGCTGATCAAATACCTCTATCTGCTTGATACCAACACGTTTTAATACTTAAATCATAAAATGTTCCAGAGCGACAAAAGTTCACACTAACAAGTCTAACAGACAACTAACAAGTCTAACAGACTCTTACCTGATGTATCCCAGATGCCAACCTGCATCGTGAAAGTACCACGTTCCAAGGTGTGCGTATAAGTCTCAAATGTTGTAGGAATGTATTTCTATGGATAAAAATTTAAGACAAAGCAGATGGTAAGTTTGCAATTTTAGAGGGACAAAAACATGAACATTGGTGCCCTCTAAAGCCATCTTAAATTATTACCTGGAGGTTTTAACAAAGAGAGATCATATTGCAATGATTTTTTTATTTTCAGACCAAGTAATAGTGCACCTTTTTAATTTTTTTAGCATCAACACTCTTGTTTACTAGATGAAAAAAGATAACCCTAGGTTGATCAATGAGCCAGCATGGGAGTGCCCGTCTTACTGTACATTGAAGTGAGGAACAAGATTAATCTCTCAGGTCATTAAAGCTACATGTAATTCTTTGTCATCATTGGTGGAATTTTATAACTGCCTCCTAATGGTGATCGCGTACAGTATGGCTCTTGTAGTCCTTAGTGTATGGTATCACATGGATATGGGGGGAGAGGGGGGAGTACAAGTTGTTTTTGCCCTAATTTCTGAGCCCTTTAAAACAAAGTTTGCCCAAATTTCTACACATTTTGCCCAAATTTTGAGGTTGTTAAAAATTTGAGGGGGGCACAGTACCCTCTGCCCCCACCTCATTTGCTTATCTTCATACTAAACAATGTGAGTAAAAACTGCAAATATTCAAAGCCCTTTTCTAGAACAGAGTCTTTCCTAAATCACACAAAGCATCAGACTGTGATTATGTTTATAAGTTTAGCTGAGTATTAATAAGTTGAGTATTTTTAATGTACACATTCAACCATGTTTATTAGGGATTTTAAACTGCTAAGTATATAATGGCACTGCTCAACTGGTGGGCAATGATTCATTCAGCTGATAGCCACAGGGCACCTGGTCACATCTACAGCATCTGGCTATTTACTTATGATTACCTTAGATACAGTCTCTGGAGATATCATCACTTTTGTTCAGAGTACCAACATATAAATTTGGTAAAGCCCCGCATGTTTAGGGTACAGTACTATCAGTAAGTAGCTATTTGCTATTTGACAAATTTATAGCAACTCCCTGGTACCGACTGTATGATGAGATGTATGGTAAGTTTGGTACAGTCACATATATTTTGAGTATCAGGACATGGAGCATTTGATATGATGACATTTATTTTTGGTACCACGATGCATCATTTTGGAACAGTGACATATATTTTAGGTACAATGACATGTTAAGTTAGTTTAGTGACACATGTAAGTTGGTGTAACAACGTATCAAATATCATTATAAATCATATTTCGTAGCCCTTTCAACACCACATGTGCAGTATATCTATAAATTGTAAGTCTCTACACAACATTCAGGTGTAGAACATGAGTACTTCTAGCCATTGTTACTTTGCACAGCAGTGTGATGCCAAATTGTAGGGCCGGTATTTAGTCAAGGAGTAGCGTCGGGGCCTTACACAAAGTTTACAGAGACCGAGCGGTAAAATATATCAACAGGATAGTCCAAAAAGACGAAAAAGAAACGATCCTCGAAGGTTCTGATATT
>WURT03016870.1:0-16051 GCA_009936505.3 Holothuria glaberrima | reverse complement strand
TTTGGTATATAGATTTGTCATGTTGACAGGAAGAACCCTATTGTTTTTGGTGGAGGTCAAAGGTCATTTGAGGTCACCGGAGGTTAAACTGAGAAAACCTCATAAATGGCTTGTAAACACGATATCTCAAGATAGTAATGACTGACACTTCATATTTGGCATATAGATTTGTCATGTTGAGAGGAAGAATCCTATCGTTTTTGGTGGAGGTCAAAGGTCATTTGAGGTCACAGGAGATTAAACTGCGAAAACCTCATAATGTCTTGTAAATATGATATCTCAAGATGGCAGTGATGGACAGTTTCCATATTTGGTATATAGATTTGTCATGTTGAGAGGAAGAACCCTATTGTTTTTGGTGGAGGTCAAAGGTCATTTGAGGTCACCGGAGGTTAAACTGTGAAAACCTCGTAAATGGCTGGTAAATATGATATCTCAAGATGGCAATGACCGACACTTTTCATATTTGGTGTATAGATGTGTCATGTTGAGATAAAGGACCTTATTCTTTTTGGTGGTGGTCTAAGGTCATTTGAGGTCTCAGGAGGTTAAACTGCAAAAACATTGTCAATGGCTTGTAAATGCGACATCTTGAGATAGCAATGATGGGCACTTTTCATATTTGATGTATAGATTTGTCATATTGAGAGGAAAACTATTGTTTTTGGTGAAGTTCAAAGGTCATCTGAGGTCAATAGAGGTAAAAATCCGAAAACATTGTAAACACGATATCTCAAGATAGCAATGACTGACATATTTCATATTTGGTAAATAGATTTGCTATGTTGGGAGGAAGGATGCTTTTGTTTTTTGTGGAGGTCAAAGTTCATCTGAGGTCACCAGAGGTTAAACTGCAAAAACCTTGTAAATGGCTTGTAAACACAATATTTCAGGGTAGCAATACCAGACACGTTTCAAATTTGGTATATAGATTTTTCATGTCGAGAGGAAGAGCCTTATTGTTTTTGGTGGAGGTCAAAGGTCATTTGAGGTCACCAGAGGTCAAAAACTTAAAACCTTATTAACATGATATATGAAGATGGGAAACATCAGAAGCCATTCATTCTTAATATATAGATTTGTCATGTTTAGAGGAGGAATGCTTTTGTTTTTGGTGGGGGTCACCAGTCATTTGAGGTCACCAGAGGTCAAAAACTTAACTTTGTAAACATGACATTACAAGGGAGTAAGCATAGACAAATCTCTTCTAAGACTTGTTTTTTTTTTTTTCATTTTTTTTTCATTATTTAAGTTTTGGTGGGGTTTAAAGGTCATGTGAGGTCAGCAGGGGTCAAAATGTAGATGCAAAATGTGATCTAGTCAAGAAGTATAAATTTGAGGGATGAATGTCTGTGTGCAAAGCATACCCCTTTTAGAAAGGATCACTAAGCCTTTAGGCTTTCTGGTATTTGAAGTAAAAACTGTTTTGTTTCACCTTGTTTACTCCAGAGGAATGATGTTTAAGTAAATTTTATTTGAGACATAGCAGCTATTACATATCAAACCAAATATTGTTGCATGCTAATGCCGTGATAATGGATGGTTGATTTGTGTGTTCAGTATGATAAAGATTTTGGTAAATTTTATGCCAGTTTGTTCTGTCCTTCAAAATTGTTGCAAAAAAATCAGCTTTACAATTATTGCATCTCATGTTCACTTGGCAGATTGAGCTAACATTGTCTGAATCAGAGAACTTCACACTTGCACCCAATGAGGAACAAAGACGTAGTATTTGTGTGTGCAGCTCGCAATCATCATCAGTAGACTTCAACATAATTCCAAATATCATCGATTTTATGCCCATTGAAGGTAAAAATAGGAGATATGTCCCTGAAAGCAAGCCCATATTGAATTTGTAGTTATAAGTACATTTCATTCAAGTTTATATGTCTTTAACAGTTATAGACTTATATTCATAGCTGTACTCACAACCAGAAACCTTTTTTTTTCATTTGTAAAGTGTTAGATGCATGGTATTGACCTTCTGCCACTACTCTATGCACTACTAATACTGTTGCTACAACTTATATTGAGGATGACAAAATAAGTAGCAGTGGTTACAATAAGGTCTGTTGCTAAGATCAGTTTCACAATTTCATTGCCAACTGATAAACAAAGAATGAGATGAATATAGGGTAGAGTTAATTATTGTCGAGTTAGTACTAGGAATTATAGTATAGTAATTGGCTGTAAGTCGTAACCTACAATGTGAGCAGCCGTTTATACCACACCTGCTATTGATTGCCTGCAATATCCAAGCAACACAATGTTACAAATATTCTCAGTTTGCATTTTTTTCCCCTTCATTTGCAACAGTTAGGTCATCATAAGATAAAAAATATTGTGGTGGTTAGATAACTAATTGTAACACCTTCTTAATTCTCTGTGCAATGTAGTCTTGTAAAATTTACTTTGGTACACATAAACTGATTGAAAGTAAAATGTTACTATTTGAGAACAGTGGCCCCAGAATGCCTCCATGCCATTATTGACTAAAATATGAAAATATCCAAAAGACATTTAGTGTTGAACCACATTGTTTTCTGTAACAACTTTTTCAATAACTACAGAAGTTTTCATGCGATGCGGGCTTTTATCTTCAGTTCTATTTTACTTTAACAGCTGTGCCAATTGCATTGGCTTTATTCAGTGGTAAAGGTTCCATAGTGATTGTTCTTCCATGTGGTCATGAATCTGTGATCGGGTAGCCTAATGAGTAAGATTAAGTATATAAAACCTGAAGACAACCAGCTGCCTGATGAATTTCTAGGTTTAGCACTTGAGAAGGGCAGATTCTTCAATACAAACCCCAAATTTTCCAACTTTCACTTAATAATGAAAAGCAAATTTAATTTTAGAAGGAAATTTTCCAGTCTTCCATAATTAAAACCATAGTTTTTTCATTTTTCATCAGTAGAAATCCTAATTTTTTTTGCTGGCCCTCCGTCAGGAAAATCCTGTCACTACCAGTGGCTGAACCTTCATGCAGATATCACCATAGTCAGTGACCTTCCTGCAAACTTTCGGCATGCTCAGTGCTCAATCCTCACAATCAACATTGAATCACATATGAATATTCTTAGCACAAAGATGTCAGTGAACTATTCTAGCCAAAACTACATGTACACTCTTTAAGTTAAAGGCTGGGCATGGGGTTTTCATGTAGCAAAGGCGTACCTTGGGTTACATTCATTGTATGATGACTTAACAGTTTGAAGCTAAATTTACTCCTTTAAGTTTATTCAAAAATGTACTCTCTCTGTCCCTGGTTACTGTACAGTTCATCCTGAGGCAAGCTGTTCATGCATTATTTCGTTCAAAGTGTGATAATTGTGGACTGAATCACGCACTACAAAGAGCTTGGAGTGCTCTCAGTGTTAGCTGGAGGCCACCTTAAAGCTCTTGTTAGTGTTCCCATTTGGTTAAATACCTCAGACATTTCAGGGATTTTACCTCAGGATCCAAACAAAATTATACTGGACCACACCAGGGCCTTATGGCAGCCATGGTCCCCTGACCATTTGCAAAGTACTTGAGTCTTCACCTGCTCTTTCTGAGCTGAAGAAGCATCATTATGATCATAGCCTTGTTCTATTCACTTGTGGAGACTTTTCACATCTCTGTATTGCAAGAGGAGGGGGGAAATTGCCACCAGGGAAGAGAAGTGCTTGTGCACGTGAAGGTCCAATTTCTTTAAGCTATCTATTCTGGGCTTGAGGTATCATCCCTTGTGGTCTCCACAAACTACTGTCATCTGGTGGAATCACCAGCTACAAACATAATCATTAGTCCCCCCTCCCTTGAAATGCTGTTGTTCCCCTATATCTGAGTTCCTGGCCTGTCTATACAGTATGCCTTTGAGCAAGACTCTTCACTTCATCTACTCTAGTCCACCTGGCTGATGATGGGTACCAGCTTTGGCTGTAATGTTATCCAGTGGTGGACTTATACAGTCTTGGGGGAGTACTACTTGCATCTTCTTCACGTCACAATTCTGAGGATAAACACTGGCTGTTTGGCCCTTGGGAATCAATTGGATAAATTTATTCAGTAAGATAGCCTGTGATATCATGATGTGAATAAGCTTATGGCATCAGTATGTCACCAGTATGTCACCAGTTGATCAGTTATAGCTGCACCACAATTGTCAATGTGAAGTGCTATACCTGTTAATCCTGAGACCCTTCTTTACTCTCTTCCAACCTGCAGTTACTGCTACATCCATTAATGATGGTCTTGGTTTGTGTGGAAATGAGGTTGTCACTACACTTGCCAATGCAGGAGATGCCATACGAAAGGAGATACTGGTTGAGGTAACACATTGCACCTCCTTCATTTAGCCAGTGGCTTAAGATGTTTTTTGAAACTCAAGGAAATCATGTGTACATTTGCCATCTTCCATGTGAACTTCATCCAAAGTCTGAAGCTGTTTCGTTTGTGAAATTTGAAATTATTTTTCAGTCAGTGCTGGGAGACAATTTTGTTTTTATTTGACCAGTCAATCAAAATGCTCAATGCATGATGGCCCTCCCTAAGAAAGGACTGGATGCAAATGAGCTAAAAAAGAGCATAAGTTAAATTTTGTTACCACACTTTTCAAGTTTTCTGAAAGCATCCTGAGGTTGCCTGAAATATGCATGTTCATAGTCAAAGTTAATACTTTGTCAGAAGATCAAATTTGTTTTTGGATATGTTTTACAAGGAATCCAAAGATTGGATAAGTTAATGTTTTCTTATGATGGGCAATGTAGTAACAGTGCATAAAGTAGCCCAGTGCTACTCTAAATGTAGCAGAACTGCCAACAAATCTCTGACTCATAAGTATTGTTCTCCATCAAGAGTATTAAGTCAAATACAGAAATTCAAAATTGAGACAAAGGACAGGTTCATTATCTGACCTTGACAGTACAAAACTTCCTTCAAAGGAAGTGCATGCATCGCACCTGGTTTATAAACTGTGCAAGTTTTCCTTTTGCATATCTAGTATTAATGGTGCATTGATGGCATTCTTGTTTTGTTTGTTTTTACAGGCAGAAGGTATTAAGCAGGAGGATACAAGAAGTGAATTTTTCTGTCCCTCAGGTTTGTCATGTCTGTCATACATATGTAGATGGATGAACTAATATGAGCAGTGCATTAGTATGTGGTTTAACTGGCCAGCATTTCAGTTTAATAATCACTTGCATTCCACTTTCAAATAGGTATTCACTCACCCATTGTCAGTTCCTGATATTACCTTGCAGTCTGTGCAGTCATTGTGATGGTGATGTTGTGGGGGCATGTGTGTGTGTATGTGTGTATGCATGCATATGATTCTTTGTATGTGATGCTTGTAAAGAAGATACCTTAAGATGAGTAGACTTGAGGAATGTTGTGCTTGGCATATGAATGATCCATGTTAAGTAGACGATTGTTTTTGATGAAGATGAAAGGTCAATTAGGATCAACATAGGTCAAAACCTTGTAAACATGATATCTTAGGAAGGATGACCTTGATGGATCTCGTACATGCAATAAGGCCCCAAAAAATAAATTGTTTGTTTGTCCCTCCAGACCTGCCCAAAAGGGCCATCAGGCTGGCGGTTTTTTTTTTTTTTTTGCTGACCCCACTGACTAGCCTATACACTGCCATGCTGACTTCTGTGTACATATATGTGCATTATATTCAGACCAGAGCACATTACTTAGTGCGCAGGTGTGATACAGACTATGCAGTCTGCCCACTCTGATCAGATAAATGACACCTGCCATTTAAAGCATTCAGTTTCCATCAAACAGTATGAAATGAAGAAAGAACATAGTAATTTCGTCTGACATCTCCCTTTTTGGTTTCGATGAAAAGAGAAACCTATGCGGTCATGATGGCGTGTGTGTGTATGTGTGCGTGCATGTGTGTGTATGTGACGGCTTAGCTTGTAAACACGATATCTCAAGACAGCAATGACCAAGACTTTTCATATTTGGTATATAGATTTGTCATGTTGAGAGGAAGAACCCTATTGTTTTTGGTGGAGTTCAAAGGTCATTTGAGGTCACCAGAGGTCAAAAGGTCAGAATCTTGCAAACACGATATCCCCAGAAGGGTAACTGTGAGGGATCTCATACTTACTGTGTGGATTGATCATGTTAAGTAGATGATTCCTATAATTTTTGTGGAGGTCAAAGGTCATTTGGGATCACCAGAGGTAAAAAGGTCAAAGTCTTGTAAACACTTTATCCCTAGTTCGAGCATAACTATGAGGGATCTCATACTTTGCATGTGGATTGCCAATATCGAGTAGATGATCCCTATTGTTTTTTTGTGGAGGTCAAAGGTCATTTTGGGTCACCAGAGGTCAAAAGGTCAAAACCTTATTAACATATTTGAAGTAGGATTGCTGTGAGGGATCTCATGCTTATATACATATGTCAAGTCAAGGAATCACTAAGCCTTTTGGCTTTCTGGTCTCTATAAGTTTTAAGTTGAGGCCAAAGCTTACTTGAGGTCACCAGAGGTCACATGATGAAATTTATTAAAAAATGGCTTGTTAACAATGTATTTCAAGAGGGGAATCCATGGAGGATCTCATACTTGGAATGGAGGGCACCCATATTGAGTGTTTGATCGTTAGAACTTTGATGGTGATTGCAAATCATGTAAGGTCACCAGAGGTCAAACTGTGAAAACTTTGTAAATATGACTTATCAAGAAGTGAAATGTATGAACCTCATACTTAGCATGTGCATGCCCCTCTTTAATGTGTGATCCATGTGATATTTAGTAGAAATCAAAGGTCATTTGAGGTCACCAGAGGACAAACTGTGGAGACCTTGCCAACATGATAGCTTAAGAAGAATGATGTGTGTGATTGAATCTCATGTGTAGCATGTGGCAGATCCCATTGAGTTCACTAGAGGTCAAGCTGTGAAAAGCTTTTGTAATAGACAGTTTTATGTTTCCTGCATAAAACATTTTGGATCTTACAGGTAATATGTAGTATTTTAGAGAAACAAGGTAGTGGCATGCCATACCTGTTCTCTAATTTGTTTGTAATCCCCATGTATCAGTCCAGCTTCTCCAGTCACCACATGGTTCCTGAAAAGAGATAACAATAACCTAAATTAGGATAAGGTTGTTACAGTACCTTAAGCAGAAACTACACATGATCGACGCGCAGCCATACACTTGGGAAATGTTATCCTAGACAGGCTGTCAATATATAAGTAAGGCAACAATAAATAACAATAATCCACCACTGCTGATGATAAATAGGCAAACAATGTAATAACGATGGCAGTGGGAAGTCGTGCTTCGTCTAGGTGTAAGCTTGAAACAGCTTCTAAAGTGACAAAGTGAAGTGCCCTTAATTGAGTTGGCTGTAACTGAGCCAAAATATCCTCGCGTGATACTAAAGAAGGTATTACCGTGCATCTTACTACCTGATACGGATAGATAGTGCTTAACTACTAAAGTGAGCGTGGGCTTAGTATTCAAGGAGGCACATTGAAGTAACTACATAAGGAATATAAGTAAATGGTGAGTTAATAAATGTTAGCTAAGTACAGTAAAGATTCTGTACCTGTAATGTCCTCTCTGTTGGCACAGTAGAAATAGTGTGGCAAGTCTGTAGGTCCTTTCTGGGTGTAGTCCAGAACTGCAATGGTGAGCTTGCAGCTTGTACTATACTGGACGCACTGCTCACTGTGGCATAAGGACCTAATTAGCATTTCTACAGGTGCTGCATCCTTTCCACACTTGTACATAACTTCTATTGTTATGGTGGCTTGAAGATCCTATTGTGTGTGGAAGCTATTAAGTGGAATGCAGTGGGGGAGTGAATTACAAATGAGGTCACTACAGTATCAACAATTAAAACCAAGGATTTAGCTTGTGACCATGTGTACATGATATCAGTCTGTTTGTTATATGCAAGTAAGCAGAGTCTTAAACACCTGAGAACCTGTGCAGTAACATTTAAGTGTACATTTAAGTGTAAGTCTTACCAATGGAAGCTAGTTTGTTTGGATTTTCTCTTATTATCTCCCATCTCATTGATATTTAGACTTGCAAGATGGATTTGTATGGACTCAAGAATTGGATCCACCAGTTGACGTTGTTCCAGACACAGCATGGGCAAAAGTGGTGCTAACAGGTAATTCTTTGACTTTCCTGTCTGACATAGATTTGATGACACTTGGATGGATTGAGTTGTAAGGTTTTAGGCCTCATAACAGCCTCTGACAGTAATCTTTGATAAACGGTAAATTAAGGTGTTCAGGAAATGGAGGTTAAAAGTAAGATAGAGTAAGAGATGCCACTGAAAAGTCTCTCATGCATTTCTCTGCATCTGTCCAATCCCAATGCATCAAAGTATACCCATTGTGCAGCACTGCTGAGAGTTCCCTCAGTCGAACAATGGCTATTCCTCAATACCAGGGTGCTGCTCTATGCCGATGCATTGCAGCGATGGTATTAGGATTCATTCGCCACCGATAGAATTATGCTAGCATTCTGTCAAATCAATAACAATCGGAAAAGTCATCTTTCTTAGTTACAAACTTTGAGCTGCTTTTTGTACATCAGTTCTTATTAGTGAAAGTACAATATGGCTTAGAATTATGCATGTGCTTCAGATCAGTTGTCATTTTTACTTGTTTTTTAGTTGTACACTAATATTCATTAGCAGAACTCAAATGAAAAGTTAGCTATCTTAACATTGTAGCTTTGTGAATATTCCACTGCCTTTTTACGTACACTTCACTACAAATGGCCCTTCACTTGATCTGAGCTTAAGCCTATCCTGTATATACTTTTATGAAAAACAAGTACTACACTACTTTTATGTTTACATCGAAATAATGCATTACCTTGACCCAACCAAAATTTACCTTAAAACAGTCCCCATTAATGGTGGTAAATGTGGTTGCATACAAGCAGGCGGAAAAAATGTAGGCAGCACAGCACATCAGCCTTTGTGATTAAAAGCTGTGCATGCTGGCAGTCTTTAATTTTAGGTACCACTGTCACATTAGGCTTATTATACATGTGGGTGAGATGAAATTATGCTGTTGTCTGTGTTTTTCCAAGCCATGTAGGGAGTAACTTTGTTGCAAGCTCATGGTACACCTCTTGATCAGGCAAATTATTGTACCATTCGGTAAAACTTCAAGCATAGGAATGTAAACTCAATCCTTCATAATTTCAATTCAGTTTTCTTTTGAAGCTACTTGGGTAGCTGGAACAAGACTTTTATCCTTGTTGTCATAGCAAAGAAACGTGGTAAACAAATCTAAAGCCATTACCTCGTGGGGACTTTTATTGTCTTCTATTTTCAAGTCATTTGGATGGTGGGGGACAGCTAGTAGGGGTAGGGGGTCTTATTTCTAAGGGGGCCACTCAGGCCTCAGGAAGCTGGAAAATTTTTCTGATTGGTGAGCCAGCCAACATGGACACAATATGGAGTAATGCTCAACAATCCTGATGTTGAAATGTTTTATTTGGTGGGAAAATCCTTCAATAAAAGACGAGGTTGGCAGTGGGGCAGATGTTGGGGTAATCGGGTCCGGAGTGGCTCTTCACCCTGGATCACATGTATGACAGTCCTTTCTCCGGCCATAGTGCCATGCTTCCCACATCGGTCTTCAATATGTGAAAGATGGTCTCAGAAAAATTGTGATCCCCTGCCCCCCAAAAATATGTTGAAAAAAAAATGTTCATCCCCTTGGTCGACTTAAAATAATCCTGGTTACGCCACGGCAGTTACATAGGGCTGCCTTCCCAGGTCACCTATCACCTGTACCAATGAAATAAGTACACCTTGCCCTGTTTTAGAAACTTGGCAAAGCTGAAGTTTGTCTTAGTGTTATGACTGTATAGCCTATAGATTCATAAAAACGAGTGGGTATATTGTGGGTGTAAATGTTTTAAAAAAAGGTATTGCACGAGTTGTCCCCACCCTCCACTTTGGTATCTATTTTAATATTGGCAAATGATCCAATATGTCTAGAAAGATGTCTGCTTCTAACAGAACCATGTTTCCTTTTATTAATTTGTTGTAGCTTTATGCCTAAATGCTTGTGTCAAAGTTTCATAATAAAAAAAATGGTGCCTTGGTGCCCTGCACTTTTTAAGAAGACTTTGATTTGCCCCTCAAAACTGCCTTACACTTACTTGCACTATTAAAGCACAAGACACCTACTAGCAGCACTAAGCACAAGATAATGGAGGCACTGAGCTAGAACTAGAACTGTAATATTTTTTGTTGTTTGAGGAGAGATTTTGTGGCCACAACTGGAGGGCCTTTTGAAGCACATATGATAATGAAGAATTCCATCTTGTTCACTCAGAATGATAAGCGTTTAGAAATATTTCAGAATTTATCAGTGTGGCAATTTAAATTTTATTGATTTCTTTTACACTCAGGTGATGTAATGGGTCCAACCCTCTCCAATCTGGAGCACCTTGTCCAAGTACCACATGGATGTGGGGAGCAGAATATGTTGACTTTTGTACCAAATGTGTTAGCTATGCAGTACCTGACAGTCACTGATCAGCTCACTCCAGATGTGGCTAAGCGAGCAACAGACAACATGAAACTAGGTTACCAGCGTGAGTTCAACTACCGCCACTCAGACGGTTCATTTTCAGCCTTTGGTGAAAATGACCCCTCGGGCAGTACATGGCTCACAGCTTATGTGGTGAGATCTTTTTATCAAGCCAACCAGTTCATTGAGGTGGACTTTGATGATTTAAAGAGCAGCATTGACTGGCTGAAGGGATTACAGGATTCATCTGGCTGCTTCCAATCTGTTGGTAACCTGTGTCATAAGGATATGTTGGTGAGTTGCATTGCAGAGGATGCTCTACTGTATTAATCACTGTTTTTCTGCAGTCATCAGAAAATTAATTAGTCTTGAAAAAAAAATGTTCCTTTGGCCAGCAAGCATCTGAAGGAGTTTTAAATATAGTCAGAGAAAGATTATGGCATTTACAGAAGAAGCAAAAGCCATTATAAAATGAAGGGGGTAAGGCCCAAGTAGGTGTATAGTGTTTCCCACTCATATCTTAAAACCCCCACAGACCTTTAAAGCTCATTCTGTGTAAAGGTGGATTACTAAAACTTGTGAACACATCCTTTACGGAATGAGATTGGATCAGTTATGTTATTGACTTTGAGATCACAAAAATGGAGTTTTGAGTACTAATACTTTATTTCTTTACTGTGACTATTTTTTCCTCTCCATAGGGTGGAATAAATAATGATCTTACCTTATCAGCATATGTGCTCATCAGTTTACTGGAGGCTGGCTCCAGCTTTGAGGTAATCTTTTTTTATTTCATTTCTTTGTTTCTTCTTAGATGTATATGCAGGGATGCAAGCATCATAATTTAATTAAACAAGGCACCAAAATCTGAAGGATGTATCAGAATACAGAATTATTTGAAGGACAAAAAATTGTTTCAGTGTTCTGTGATTTTTAAGGTCTATTGATTACATTCTCAGTGGAAGTACTGTATTCCAGTTAGGAAAGGCATAAAGTGACATTGAGGAAGATGTGTTGAGGAAGGCATGCTTGTAAAGGAGATGGGTAGTGGAACGATGATTTAAAAGCGCTCTGGCTCATGAGAGCTAATTTGCCGTTGCCGTACAAGTGTGAAGTGTATGGGGCCTAATACCAGAATGATCTAAATATGCTTCCTGTTTCCCATCCATTCTCTCACACAGTAACTGCATTATTCCACAGTTTCTTTGGAGGCTGCCTAAATTTTACATGCAGAAGTTGAAGCAGAAGTGACAGCTCACCTACGATTAATGTAACATTTCACCTTTGCCATGCCATGAAAATTGGTTAAGCGTAGTATGGCAGTATTCCTACAGATATCCAGCCTTATTCAACTTCACACACCTCAAACAAAAAAATGCCCATATTAATACCTTACATAGCATGTTGTTCATTACTAACACCTGGCCACATTTGGCTTTGTCAGAAAAAAAAAAATTGAACATCTAAACTAGCAGATGGTTGGTCATGTGTGTCACGTGGATCTCATAGCAATGAAGTTGATTGGTGCCTACTATTTTCCAGTCCAGCAAGGTTTGCTGATAGATACTCTCCTGTTCTGTATTAACTGTAGTTATTTACACAGATATATAAGGACCTGTGAATGCCAGTTCATGGAAGTTTGTGGATCTAGGAGAACACCACATCAAACGATATGCACCACCAATCTTCAACACTGACACACTTCTGAATTGAAACCCTCACATCTTGCAGCATGGGTGGAATGTTACTTATTTACACTCTTTGCTTCAGAAGTGTGCCTGTATTATGACATCTTCCAGTCCCCATAGTTATCGGTATTAGAAGAAGAATTGTTCCTGTTCAAATTTCAGTGGATGGATACAAAAGAATAAAATATAGGAGTATTTAAATGGATCCTGGCTAGCCTGCTTTACTCTCAGCTGGTTGCTCACTTGCTACACTAGGCATTCCACTCCCAACAAATATATCAGCTTCTGAAGCAAATAAAAAAATATCAAAGGTCAATTTCCAAACTATGGTTACTTGCGGACAAGACTTGTTATTAACATTTTATGTATACTGAATATCAGCATCAAAAAAGTTTTGCAACTTTAAGGAGTTGCTACCTGACTCTACATTTAAAGGAAGTGACAGTCTGTAACAGAATACTCATTTTAATTGGTATCTGATAGATAAGCAGCTGGTGAGTAATTGCTTGAGCAGGTGACATAGTGAAGGGGCTGTGCCCCCATAAGACTTGTGCTCCTCTCACCAGGAGCTTCCCAAATAGAAAATTCGAAAGTGAATCAAATGTATCCTGTATTTGAAGCTCCCCAATAAAATGCTGGACTCCCCCTTCCCCAGTTCATGAAAAAATTTCTGACAACATCAGTATCTTTGGTTATTCGTAGAAGCATGGAAACAGTCAAGATCTAGTTTGCATATTCTTTACTGTATATGCAAATGAGGACAAGTAACTCAGTGTAATTTGCAAACAAACTTTACCACCACTAATCAATGTTTACTTTGACTAACCTCATATGCCTCAGTAAAAGACATTAACAAATATGCTGTTTGATAATTGTCATAATAGGTATAAATAATGTGATAATAATAATAATCATTATTAGTTGTAGTAAGCTACCTACAGGCTCTCATTAGTGTTACTAAAATGATAGCAATACTCCTCTATGTAGCATTGAATTAGAAGTCTTTCAGAAAGCCTAGTCTCTGTGCAGTTTTAAATCAAATGTAAACACCACCAAATCACATTTAAATAAATGAACAAGGTCTGCCCGATGCAAGTAATAGGCTGAAGGTAACCTCTCCTCAGCCTCCACAGCATCACTGCATTATGATATAATACATGCACCATCTTGTCAGTGATAAGTTTACCTCAAGGACTTGAAATATAGCTAAAAATTTGCATTTTCCTTGATATTTAGCAGTACAGCCCTCAGACAGGCTGTGCATTATGTTTCATGGACAACACACAAGCCTAGGAATAAGACCTAGGGTGCTTTTAGCATCCAGCTACACACAGTCTTTTTGAACTAGTTTAATAGCACAGCTTATCCTAGTCCTCAGTAAAGAACTGTGTGTCGTTCGCCGAGACCTCACTATACACAGTCCTTACAACGCACATTGAAAATAGTGGGGGGGGGGGGGTCAGCCGTCTTTTTGTTGGTTGAAAGTGATTTCCTTCTCGCAGCAAATTTTGGATATAAAATTACTTAATTTACTTCCATGACTATTCTTATCCAGATCTTAAAGGAATATTGCAGTTGTTTTTGATCACTGAGATCTTCTGGAAAGGGCCAAAAGTTTGAAATGAAATCAGCAACTTTTTCGCGCCATTAAATTAACAGTGTGACTAAGGAACTTTGTTTACATCAGTATGCTAATGAGCTTCTCTATTACATCACGAGAGAATGTTTACATTGGCAATGGCTGTGTATGTATAGGAAGTACAGAAATTAAATGTTCCGTGTGACGTCACAATATATGCACACGGCATCCTGATATCAACAAATACTTCTAATGCAACAGTAAATTTAAATGAAGTGGCAAAGTTGATGATTTTATTTCAACTTTTTGGAACTTTTCAGAGGTTTAAAGGGATGAAAAAAACCTGCTATATTAAGTGTAAGATACGAAAAGGAATCGTTATGGCAGTAAATTAGGATTTTAGGTCCTAGCTTTGCTGTAAGAAGAAAATCAATTTCGACCAGCACTATGCTGGTCAAAGACCCCGGGTTTTCAGTTGAGCGTAGTAAGGACCGTGTATAGGGAGCTATTTCCCGACCGGCTATACACGGGCCTTTACTGAGGACTAAGCTTATCCTGACATATTTTTGTATATTTCAATTTGTATTTATGTACACTGAGAAATGTGAATTTACCTTATTGAATAGGATCTGTCCTGCCTTCCTTTCCACTGCACTTTGAACATTGCATTTATCAGTGAAGTGTGTAATGAAGTCATGGTAGGCTGTAATAACCAAAGCATGTTCTATCAGTAGGTGTAATGTTATGTACTGGTTTAGGGAAATGATTGTGGAAAATGACAATTGCTACATGATGTTCTTAGCTGGCCTCACTGCAGGTCAAATCCTTCCAAACAGAAATGCAGTACAAGACTTTTTCCAGCAGGCTTGAAATAGATAAAGTCAACCTTCGAAGGAAGCTCCTTGCATCCAACTTTTATTAATTTTTTTTTACGTACTGAATATGGGGAACTGGCAGATTTCAGTCACTGTGTCATTGGGGGTGTACATACACAATTCCCTAATGCTCACATTCCATTAAGGTTGTGTAGTACACTAGTTGATCTGCCATTGTTTTCTTCCCTAGGATGAAGTTATTGTTCGTGGATTGCAATGTTTGGAGAGTCAACTTGATTTCACAGATGATAACTATGCCCTCTCTCAGATTGCATATGCCTTTGCTCTAGGAAATAGTAGCAGGTGTTCAGATGTCTTAGAAAGGTTGGAGAGTGTTGCTGATTATGAAGGTAAGTCTTCTGTCATTTTTCAAGGTAGTCTTAATTGAAACCATAACATTCAAGTTACATAAAATTTTGGCTGGAGGAGTTTGTACCTATTTTAGTACTAACTAAATTTCCTTTCTAAGTTACCCACCCATTTACAATCTGTTTATAATGCAACATGGCAGATGATGTCTGCATGCATGGTATCAAGCTACAGCTGATTTTATACTTGAATTTCTTGCATATTAGTAAGTAGGTGAGACACCTTTAAAAACAGATGAAAGTTATATACCTGTGATGATTTTTCCATTTAAAGAAAACTTTGCAGAATGCCCTCTTTTTAGTAGTTCTGAAAACTGAATATGGTCAATGGCTAAGATTATATGTGATCACATTTGTGAAAATACTTTTTATGCTGTAATAACTTTTTAGGGGACATTGTCAGGAGAAAAAACTTCGAAAATAATTCTTCTCACATATTAGGTGGCAAACACTGGACTTCCAACAGACAAGCATCTAGTTCAGGAACGTATCATAGGCCCTCATCAGCTGATGTTGAAATGACATCATATGTACTGATGACATACCTTAAGGTCTACTCCAGATCAGATATAATTGCAGAAGGTTTACCTATCTCTCGTTGGTTGGTCCAGAGAAGAAATGCCAGAGGTGGATTTGGCTCTACACAGGTGAGGAACCTGACTGATTAAATAAGCTTTGTAGAGGTGGGAATGTATAGTTTCCTTGTTTAAATGTCTTAGATAATTGGTTTATGGAATCAAAACAAAGGAGTCTTTGTACTTTATATGAAGATATTCCACTGGCTCAAAATCTGTTCTGCTGGCAACCCATTGATAAGTGACTGTTTTTTGAAGTTTGGCGCCCTCTTGCTGGACTATATCAAATCAAGAAGAAAAATTGATAGACTTATGCACCATTTATTGGTTTCGATGATAAGAGAAACCTATGCATTCATGATGGCGTATGTGTGTATGGACCCAACATTTCATACAAGGTGAGGACATTTTCTATTCAAGATGAGGTCCTCAGGTGTCAGAA